>DWQT01004400.1:0-11302 GCA_018244895.1 Myscelus amystis hages
ATTGAGTACCTCCTCCTTTTTGAAGTCGGTAATGAAATTTTATACTACTAATCTTTTATATCCTTCAAGCTTTTGCCCGCGACTTCGCGCGCATTTAATTCGGAGTAAAACAATTCCCCTTTTCCTATACCGGGAAAATTTCCTGCTACCTTTGGAATATCTCAATTATATACTACATTTTTAAATATTGCCATTAAGAAATTCTGAATTGCAACGCGTGCGAAGCCGCGGACAAAAGCTAGTTACACATGTAAACCTTCCTCTTGAATCAGGCTATCTATTGAAAAAAACCGCATCAAAATCCGTCGCGTAGTTTTAAAGATCTACGCGTACATAGGGCCAGGAAGCCAAAGCGACTTTATTTTATACTATGTAAAGATTTTGTTACCGTCCGTATATATTCTATTGTCTTTCTCTTCTATTCTTGTTATAATAAACTGTAAGTAATGGTTATATTGTTCTGCAGGTGTGTCTAGTGAAATATTATATTTGTACATTATAAGGTGCTACGTATTTCGATTACATATAAACTGCTGTATATTTTTCAAAAAGTATGTGTAAGTTAAGCCGTACTAAGCGGCGACTGTGCACGCTTTAGATGCCGGAACTAATTGCACTGCTGGCTAACTGTGACTCATTATTATACAGATCAAACGGATGTGCTTCGCATTTACAGAGCGAAAACGCGAAACGTTACGTAACGACGGTCAGGTTGTGTATGGTTGACCTTTTTGCAACATACGGGCGTTACGAGATCCGGTATTTTAGGCAGTCAATCTTCAATTTGTGGTTAGGTAACAATTTTTAAACCTCAGAGACATCCTGGTTGGCTTAAAATGAGCCTTAGGCTTCTGCATTAGTCTATTATTCTATAACGCTGTCAATTCATATTGCAAGGATTTAAGCCCAACTGTTATGAAGTCATGCTCGCTATTGGGACGAAATCAGAGGCATGTAAAATGTGAAATACGTTAGTAGCTAGATTAATTGCTTTTTTAATTTCGGTAACAGTGTGAGTTTTTCTTGTATAATTAATTAGTTATATCTTATCCAACTTCACGATATGTATTTTATAATTATTGCAATCTTTTGTGATTATATTTATTTTCCACAATAGTATTGTTTTGGATGCTAGCCAAACAGTGACAGTTTTACGACCTGTTAATACGCAACAGATGCAAACGGGCTTATTTTAGTGAAACCAGGTCAACTATCTTTAATATTTTCCTTTTTGGCGAAGGTACTGGAATGAATATTTCTAACCATTTACACCAATCAATATGACATCTAAAACACGTTTTTTTGACCGACTTCAAAAAGGAGGAGGTACTCAATTCGTCTGTGTTTTTATTTTTTTCTTTTAAACTAACTACTCAGTTATTTTTGTCATTTCCCTTTGCTGTGAACAGATGTCTATTTATTTTATTAGAACATTTACTCAAGAAACTTTATTTATTGTTACATATTCCTCTATTTATTTACGTATAGATAGATATTCTTCTATGTGTGTATCTTATTATCTATGTATTCTATGTCTGAAAAATAACGAGTCATAAGTTATGTATAAAATGAAATACTTGAATTTTCATTAAACATTTATTTCCTTGACACTGCTCTCTTATTGTTATATACAGCACTGATTATATAAGTTAGACACATTTGTTAAAAATTGGAAACTCTATATTATTTTCCAAACTCTACACTGTCTCTACATTTGTTTAGCATTCACTGAACGAGCGTGTCACTCGTAATTTATTCAAAACAATCCCAACTTATATTTATAATGAATCAATTAAAACAACGACAAAAAGTTATATGTACATCGAAACAGGAAATATTAGACGGGACTTCACCTGAGCGTTCTGGTTAAACCGGAAGCCGTTGGTTAAAGTAATGTGAGTTCTATACAACTATCATAAGTTCCATTTTACAATAACAGTGGACTAATGAAGAGTTAGAGCAACAGAGAAAGAATGTATCGAAGCATTTAACGGCACTAAAAAAAACCTCTCGCCAAGTTCATCAACCGCGACCTCCACTATTGAACAAGCGTCCGTAGTAACGGATTCACACGTTCTCTTCTCGCAAGCGATGCACAGGTACAGAACACTATCTTCTTTCTTTCCATCAGCGCATGACGAAGGTGAAAATGGAGTCGATGACGTCATCCAGCTCCTTACTGAACGGAGACAGTTGAGCCTCGTACGATGGCATCGGTTTCTCTTTCCCGTCCACTTGCAGGTGACAGTTAGGTCCGACCAGCGACACTTTGTCGCCTTTGAAACGTTTGTTCACTGTTACGAGTCCACCATTGCCGACGAAGTTGATTGAACCGTAATTATCCTTCACCTCCACTCGGCAATCGTTGCCGATCACTTCGATGTCGCCGTGATTGACCGTCACTATAACTATACAGTTATTGCCCATAACTTTCAAACTGGTATGATTGATCTCCATCGTCACTCGCTTCTTGTTACCGAGAACTGAGTACTTCTTCATTTTTGAATAATGTTTGATTTGTAACTGTTGCGGAACACCGTCAACGGTTGAGCGCTGCTATGAGAATGATTTGAACTTGGAACGCGCGATCTTATAAAGGCGGTGCGCACGCGACTCGATAAGGAACCCCCGTGCGATGCGTCACCCATTCAAGCGTCGAATTTGTTGTGATTTCGGATAATTACATTGAACCTGAAGGTGTGTATACTATAGTTTTTCCCCTTATTCGGATTATATGTTTTAATAGATTCGTTAGCGTTTGGATGCGGAAGGCTGAGGCTGAATGGTGGCGTGCCATGGCCTATCTCCAGCAGTGGAGGTATACAGGCTGATGATAATGATGAGATTCGTTAGAGTTGAGATTTTAAGATTATGTAAGAGTTTATTTAGTAGACACTTTTTTTGTTACACCATTAAAATGTAAATTTAAGTTAAATGCGCTGTAGAGTCGTCTGCGAATTTTGTTTCAATGAATATAATTTGCACAGGTGTTAAAGTAACATTAATATGACTTTCACAATAAACCTTCGTTTGACCCCGCTTAGTATTCTCCGCCAAGAGGCCAAGTTTACAGTTTGTATCCGTTTAATCTGCTATCGTCAATTCATTTATATCGTTATTTCGTAGTAATATAAACAAAATATTGATAACAATTATGAATGGATGAAATGGAACTTTTCATATCGGGGCAGTACCGACTGTTGTATTGTATAGACATACAAAATCGTCTTTTATTAGCTTTGCAGTTTATTTCTGATTATTATTAGAGTGCAGTCTTGTGGTTAGGTATGTTTTGTGGCTAAAAAGGTCCATTGGTACAGTAAATGACGCTCTGCAATCGTGGGTGGTGGGTTTGAATCTCACGATTTATTTAGTCATTGTTTTACAAGTACCTATGCAATTAAAATGACAAGTATATATATTTTGATGTTTATATGTGTATAATATAGTTTATGTGTGCTAAATTATAAACCTAATTAGCATTGATCGTGTTTATTCCCAAGATGTAGCAAATAATGTCATATTATACATAATTATTATGTAAATATGTGTTTTTTTTTTATTATACCAAAAACGGTTGACAAGATTATATAAGTATATAACCATTGAATTTTTAGTACAGACAAAGTAAATACTTATACAAATGTATATGAAAAAGAAGCCAATTGTCTTTGATTATTGTAAATTGACGGAAGAAGACCATTAGCTGCCTTTGTCATATTTAAATGTGCGGTATTAAATATAATCGTTGTGTGTTGTGTACTTTAAAAACAATTCCCGTGTCATTTCAAGTTAGATCTTAAATATTATAAACTAGCTGACCCGGCAAACGTTGCTTTGGTATATAAATTATAATGAACGCCCCCGCAACCCCCCTTATAGGTGGAATTTCGTAAAATCCGTTCTTAGCTGACCACTACTCGCCGAAAGGAATATTCCTACCAAATTTCAAGTCTCTAGGTATTTTGGTTCCAGAGATATCGTGATGAGTCAATATATCGCTGTAAATATATATATAGATAATATAAATATATATATAGATAGATAGATAGATATTTGTATTGTATTCTAACCTGTAATTTTATATAAACAAAGATGAGACGCTTCGTTATTTTCATTGATTTACTTGAAATGTATGATAATCGTAAATGTATTCGAATCCTATATCATCTGTACCCAATAAAACAAGGTCACAACTCTACAAATACTTTAGGCAATATTGTCTCTAGTTGACATGTAGTCGTAGATTAGATAGTGCGTACAGTTCTAAGGAGACATATATTAAAACAAACATCTTTGTTATTTTGTGTTTGCATGAAACAATTATTCTACTGTAAGTATAATGTCCTTAACCTCATTTTCCATAATCGCTCGAGATTCTAAACGGCTGGACAAAAAAACGTATGCGAAAATGACCGTTTTTTTTAAATCTGTCTGTTAACAATGTAATAGAATGTTTGAAATTTTTAGTATTTCTAATACATGCTTGAAAATTTGCAGGCATTTTGCAACCGATTAGAGTAGAATAGGATTTTTTATTATACAATATTTATGTTAAAAGGAAAACGACGCTAATTCAATTAAAGGAATTTCTTATGCGCCTACATATATTACTTCCTTTAAGACTTCTTGTGCAAGTTTTTCCTTCTCATGCTACAACATCGGTAACCTCCGAGGGAAGTACAAGTCTTATCGTTTAGTGATAACTTGGTCATGTGATTAATGTTTAAGGGCATTCTGATTTAAAGTTGCCATACACTATTGTACATTAGACGGGAAAAGTAATTGTAATTGTAATAGGTATTTAATTACCTACACGATAGATAAATAATCGGATTACTTGTAACTATGCTGATACGGTATAATTCTAATTAATTAGAATATTGATTAATACAAAACAAAGGAAGGATTTTTATTAAGCAGATATAGCGCTTAATAATAACTTTTTTTAAATAGGAGCCATCTCTTGATAATAATAATGACACTGACACTGCTGAGACGGACAAAACTTTTTTGAAAATCGTTTCCAGTGCAAACAGCCAAGGCGAAACTACATACAGCCATCTATATTTCCACAAATAACTTGTACATATATTGGCATTCTTCAAATACCGAATAGACACTTTCTAGGCAAGCGTGCCTCAGACTGCACCTCACTTACCATCAGGAGAGCTTGCAATCAAACGAAATCCTATAAAAGGAGTTGATATAATTGTAATAAAAACACACCCATGTATTTCAATACTTGTATTACATAATTGTACTGTGGATGAAGCACGACAGATTTGTAAGGACAGAGATATTTGGCACTCGGTGCTTTCTGCCTATCTCGTTAGGGACCTGGCGTGATGGTTATGTATGTATGTATTACATAACACCTATGTATTTATCAGCTGTCTGGTTACCATGACAACATGTGGACTTGTCCTAACATTGTTATTATCACTTCTTCCTAGCTGTTTGTTATTGCGTTGATTTATATAATAAATCAATGTTGAACACTTAATAAGACCTTCGCCTTGAGTGTAACTCGTTCTCGCACTAGGATGTGAATTTAATAAAATCCGGATAAACCTAGATTTATTATTTGCAAACAATATTTTAATTCTTTTTTAATATTTGTAGAATTTTTATTTTTTTAAATAAAATTCAAACTGATGGTGGAGTGAAAAGAGAGTGATGAATTTGGAAGAAGCATGTTGATTTCGACAGGATAAAAATATTAGGCATTTGCTTCCTACCTACCCCGTCGCGGACCTGGCGTGAAGGTTTAATAATTATCCGGATTCAATTTCATGTCTTGCTTATCGAACGGAAACAGAATAAATCACCACCCAATTATTAAAATATTTCAATTTTTAAAATTTTATTTATTTACTTGCCCATCCCATACAGATATTTAAAAGTTTTTAAACTCTCGATACTGGCCCTCTAATTATTGTCATAATTGCTAATAATATCATTTACATTACACTCAAAGACCGGCGCAGCAAATCAGTCGTGATCAGACACCACGATCACGTACCTACACACAAAGAGCTGAATAGAATAAATACATAATATTCACAATCCATGCATTAGCCGGAAATTTAACACGGAACTATCAGTTCATATAAGAGCTTAATTGTCTATGACAGTAAATTACTTGTTGTGGTTCTTACAGAATAGCATTCAAAAAACTAAAGAAACTGTCAGCGCGAATATTTCTGTGTTCCTCATTTAAATTATGTTCCTACAAACAATACAGGAACATTTTTAGTCTCGGATAATTATTAATTTGAACAAGGGCACAACTTGTTCCAAATTCAAATATCTTTCAGTGTGGCCATAATCCTGATTTATGTAGTGTTTATTTTTTTTAAATTGTATAGCTTTATGCAGGCAAAGTATACGTAATGTTATATACCTATATTATGTATAATTGTCTAACACATAATAACAGCACTTACACTAACAAGTACTAATTGGGCTAACTGTCCTAATTGCTAAGGAATACTAACTAATTCGTATTATCAGCTGTTGCTGAGTTCACAAAAGCTTTTCCATTCCTATAGTCCTATTAGATGTTGGCTGCAAGCGTGCTTTTTGCTACTTTCACACACAAAAATGACAATCGTTTATTTTTCCTCATATTCAATCATCCACTTCCGGCTAATATCGTTTCCTATCGATTGGATTATTACTCGGAATTACTGTATCAGCATTACGAATGGCTCTTGTTGAAAATTTCGCTGAAACTACAAATCTTATTATATTCGTTAAAATTATTGCGTTTTCCGTAACGTGACATATTTGTGTTAACACGTCGCGTGATTCATCGCGCGACTGTTACCAAATTGATGTAATCGTAGCCGCAAGAAAGCTGTGACTCATGGCGGGCGGCGTCCACACATGAATAGCCTCACAGACGTATAGACCCTATGGGCAAAGACTAAAAAACAGTTTAGTGGTAAAAAACCGTAACTGTCCGACGTCGTTGATTTGGTTCCCGACAATATGCGACGAGCTATTAGTTCGTTTTCTGTGTGAGTATATAAAACCATCTATATAAGCATGATATAGCATGTATGCATGTTCATCAGCTATCCGGTTATTACAACAGGCGTTTAACGGCCTAATCTGAAATCGGACAGTAAGTAGAGAGGAAGTAATTAACACAGAAAATGTCAGGTCTGTAAAAATGGATATGTAGTACTCAATACCGCTGCTTACCCCGTTGAGGACCTAGCGTGATTGTATAACAATAACTTATAAAAAATGTGTCATTTTGTTTAATACTCAACTTTCACAGGTTATGTTTTTTAAACCACATAATATGTGTGTGCATATGCCAAGATACCAGCCCCATTGTTTTCGTGGGATATTAAATTAGTTTTTTTTCTTCAAACAACTTCAAACACTTCAAAATCTTTCTACGTACATAAAATATTTGTATTTGGGTTATCTATTGAAACCTCAAAAAAATATTTAACAATGAATAGATACTTCTGTCTTATCTTTGTAATACTCATTGGCGTCGCAAATCGTATGAATGCGCGTTCTTAGCCGCCGGCGAAAAAATGACATGAGTCATGCGTAGGCGCATAGTAGGGCCGTTCGTCAAGACGCGAGCAAAAAGGATTCCTGAGAAAAGCATTTTATTACTGGAAGAGTCATCTGTTACCATGTATGCGATTAGAACCGGCTAAGTTTTTACTATCAGACTTGGGTTGTAAATACGAGTAGTTATATTTCAAGTACTCCAGTAATTAAAGTCTAGTCTAGTGATTTGAAAATCAGCCTCTTTCCGGGAGGTCTGAGTTCATACACACAAAAAGTTCGTTTGTAAGTAGATTATACATTGATTTATTTTTGCCTAATCCCTAAGCATATGTCTACTGCCATACATGCCTACTACATAATAGGTACACTAATGTTATTTTTTTTATTCAAACGTCAAAATTGCTTTTTTTAATCTATTGCTTTTACACGGAAATTTGAATTCCGAAGAAAATCAACCGATGAAAATAACAAAACATTTTTCTGAGAAATACTACAATTCGATGAACTAACAGCATGAGATAAACTACATATTCAGATATTTATTTTTATTACATATTTATTTAAAAACATTTTTTTTTTTCAAATAAGAAACAGCAAAATAGATGGCTCGTTAATAACTAAGCGTGTGTATTTTTTTTAAATCAGACATGTTGCAAACGAAAAACACTTAAAAAGATTCTTTTATATTGATAAATAGATTACATTGAGTTTAGCTAATAAATCCGTGTTAAAAATATCAACGACCGTCTAGACTAATAAAGCGTACAATAGGCAGTAGCTGATATTCAAGCATTATTGAGTTAGGTGCCCTTTAGTATTTTACGGCACAATAAATATTTCAGTGGCAATACATCAGATTATGATAACATTATTCACTTAACACGTGTTCGTGAGATATTGTCTGTAGAGTATACAAACTCGTTAGTTTGGGACACCGTAAATACAGGACGCTATTCATTCATACTAATATTATCATTCACAGCTTCATTCTTTTAACCTAATACGGCGCCAACTAGCATTCGCTATGTACTCGTATGTAGTTTAATTTATTTTTACACGGCAACACTATTAGCAGCCATCTTGTCACTCCCCACTGCGTTTTGCCGTGGAAATGAGATATTTTCCCGCGAAAAATGTAACCTATGTCATTGCCCAGACCAGTTCATTTGTTCTTTTTATTTTCACAAATAAAAAAAAACAATCTCTATCTCTTTATATTATTTTTTCAAATAAAACGACGTGCAATGCAGCAGTCATTGGCGATATGACTTCAATTAATGTTATTTTTATACCTGTTTTCATTGGGGGCGATTATATTTAAATAGGCCGTATATTAATAAAGCAAGGGAATTACAGACCGATAAAGCGACGAGACATTTCAACATGCACTTTTAAGTACCTATTAATGGTAAAGAGGACAGTTATCATTCTAACAATTGCGGGAACTCCCTTCATTAATCACTAGCGACCTGCCCGACTTTACACGGGTTCTATTAAAATAAAAAAAAACTACATAATAATGTGTTCTACAAAGCCGTAGTACATTATTTTGTTCAACATCAATAGTTTCGGCAGCGCACGCGGTGAAAGAAATTTTACAGTCATTTAGTTACACGTTTAGGTTACTTTATTAGAGTAATAGTAGGATCCCTACTTTTTACAATAGTATCTTTCTGCTGGTGAAGGAATTTCAAAATCGGATCAGTACAGTGCAGATTATCCAGTATATGCAATCAGTTATAAATATCTTCATAATATTCGTACAGAAATAATATTATTATTTTCTATATACATGAAATCGAGTAATGTGTTCTTACCAACAATGCCTAACTAACCAGAAATAAGTCAGGTACAGTCTAGGTACGGAAAAAGTCTCACATAACAACCATCCATTCGGGCGGTTACTAATGAATACGAATCAACTAATATAGCTTTTTTTTTCCTAATTGACGTTTTGCTGATGACCTTAGTGGCCTCTACAGCTTCACCCGGGCTTTTGTGGCGTGCCATAGTGGCTCAGCCAGAAAGATAAATAAGAGGTTCCAGGTTATGCTATGTATTAGAAGTTTATATATCAGGTTAATCACAAACCAGTATAAACAATAATGTTTTTTTAATTTTTCTCAATACTAAAACTAGATGTGTTAGCCTACTAATAGTCACACTTCATCAGATTAACTAAGCACACTTGCGGTTATTCTGTTTGAAAATGCTCCTGTTTTTTTGTTATCATTTTTCAAACCTGTTATTGTTCCACTGCCGGGTGTGTGATTCGTGTAATGTGATAAGGTTTTAAGACCATAGTTTACCACATTGACAAAATGTGGATTGATTAATTTTTGTTTACAGTAATAGTTTACTGTTTTTTATCGGTATATATCTGTACTACATTAAACTTTGCTAGCATAGCGAGTGATAGCCAAAATTTTAACACGACTAACTTTGAGAATCAGCAGTGGATACCATAAATTGAACTAAACCGCAGGGTTATCACTCCTCATCCTTTGCTTACACCAATTAAAATATGACAATATAGTTATTTCATTCAATACTAGTTTGGGATAATTGTTATGTTCTATTAACATTTACATATTTGGAAATATGTCAGCATACCTAAATGTTTTTATGTTGTGTTTTGTTTCTTTTGATGGCAGGATTATTATATAGCTAATTTCTGTGGGTTCTAAATTTGTCTGAATTTTGTTGATATGAGGTTTGTGTCCGGTGACATTGATGATGCGGTGGAGATGTAAACATTCTGGTCGGAAAATTGTTTTCTAGAAAACATTAGTCAGGCAAAAATTATTGTATGAATTTGTTACAGTGATATTCTTTGCAATATTTTGTAGTGTAAACAATTTAAAATTATTTTTTATTGTTTCATTACAATTCATCTACATCCCTTATAACCACACCGCTGTTGCATATTTCTTGTGTACAATAAAGACACTATGACATGGGGCTCTTCAAGAAAGGTGTGAAAAGAGCTCTCCGACAAAACCAGCAATGCATGGGTAACTGTTGTTGCACATTTCCATAAGCAATGATGACCATTTACCATCAGGTGGCCCGTCTGCCTGTTAGCTAGGTTAATTTTATAAGAAAACATTCATATCAATCATTAAACAGTATTTCATTATCTGTGCCCTGGATTTGTATAATGTTTTATAGGTCCTCGTAATATTTACAGATGGCCTTCAGGCCGGGTATGGTGGACCTGCCCGAGGAACACAGGGAGGCCGCCATGAATGCCATCACTTTACCTGAGGTGTTTCATGACTTCGACACTGCCATGCCTGAATTGAAGTGAGTGTGTAAATTTCATTATTGTCACCTGTTACAGTAAACCAAATGTGAATAGCATCGTTGCAGTTATATTCTTTGTTCGTCTTTTAATACTCATTACCAGTTATTTACGTAACCAAGAAGTTATGGGATTTGCCTATCATAATTACTTAAAGGAATAGTTAAACAGTCTTGTCAATATCGCTTGTTTTAATATGATTACAAATGTTACAAGTATAACATGACATAGATATGCATTAGACGTTGCCTGCAACTGCATCATACAGCTTGTACATAGGCTATGGCAAGTGTTTTATATAATAATAATAATAATAATATCTTTGGGACAATTCCACACACGCCTGTCTGATTCCAAATTAGACAATTTATTGCCTGTGCTATGGTAACCAGACAGCTGATACACTTACATATATAAATATTATATAATACTTACATAGATATTTTTATTACGACC
>DWQT01004401.1:0-11300 GCA_018244895.1 Myscelus amystis hages
TTATCTGGGGTCGATTACAAATGTCCATGGGCGGCAGTAGCCACTTACCATCAGGTGGACTGCATGTTCGTCTTCTACTTCCATATTATAAAAAAAGGCTTTTGTCTATGCTAGTTGTTAACGAGTACATAATTTCTCTGACAACTGGCTAAAGGGAACTCAGAAAATTAGCAGTTAAACCGACAAGGACAACCACCAACCAATTACAAGTGTCTCTCTATCAATTAGATTGCCAGAACCTTAATTTTCTATCCACATTATACATCTAATTTGAGGTGAATATTTATAAACTCTTATGTAGTATGCATTCGAAGGATCTGCAATCTGTGTCCTGGCATACAAGCTTTAATTTGCTGTATTATTTATGGTTAAATGTTTCTCTTTATAATGGTAAAGATAAACGTCTTGAAATAAACCAAATTCTTTAGTTTTCTGTAATGTGTACTTAGACATATGAAATCTGCCAAACCACACTTGGCCAACGTGGTGGACTATGGTCCTACGCCTTCTCGTTATGAAAATAGAACCAACACTGGAATAATAAATCACTTCAAATTACTGTCACGTATCCACTTATTGGATGGAAGAACTTAGTGTACCCACCCATCCTACTCCAGTACAATAAGTATACAAAATTCACGTAAATAATATTGATGAATGTATCGTCATATTACAAGCTTACAATAGCTTGACGAGTAAGCCATACAAAAACAAAATCCAGACAAGCGGGTACAAGTGGATTGTCCAGTTTTCATACGTTGTCTATTTTATTTTGTTCATTTGTTCCTTTGTTCGGGACAAAAATCATATTTACGAGATAGCAACACACAATAGGGACTTCGAAAATATAAAACTGTAGAATATAAAGCACGTAACTCACATCTGGAGAAGTGTAAATTGCGTTTGTTATCTCCGATCGGTTCCATGCGTCCACTTGAACTGAATATGTTATTGAGACGCGAGGAAATGTATGTAATGTATACGTATGTGTGTGTATGAGGCGGAACTGTGAAATATTCGTTGAAAAGCATCCTTGTATTTGGAATAATGAAATTATGTTTACAAAATCATATTACCGTACAGTGGTAACCGGGCAGTAATACAATATACAACTTTTTAAATATGCATTAATAAATAAAATAAAATAAATAGTTAATGTTTCTTTTCTTTCTATGTAACGATACTCTTGAATTTTTTTATATGATGTATTTAAGGTGACCAACCACCAATACAATACTCGGTAAATAAAGTGAGGGGTGTATGTATATAACCGTTTTAACATCACATTATTTATTTCAGTAGCTACATAAAAAAATTACCATTTCCGTAAAACTCATTTTAGTTGATCGATATTTTATTGTAGCGAGCACAAATGACGTCAAATATTAAAAACTTTTTGAAGTATATTATTCAACACTTACTTTTGTTTATGTCTCAGGTAATGTTAAAGTAATATAACACAAAGAAATGAAACAAAAGAGATCAAAGTCAGTAATGCCAAATATTTCCATCATTTGTAGGATGATAAATAAAAGATTAAGTAGGCACTGATCCACTAACGAGCAGTTCGCGCCAATTCCCGACCTCTTTCTCACACGATGGCACTTATCGACTATAATACGACTTGTAGAACTATTAATTGCCGGGAGTTCGATGATAAGTAGATATTAAGTGGGTCGATTAAAAGCTATAAGATGATAATTACTAGAATCACAATAAGAAAGGACATTTAAGGAAATTCAATTATCGAAGAAGTTTTAGTGATGACACGTTAGTATGGATCCTGGTTTTATATGATATAAATCCCTCATTGCTTTATGTGATGAAATTATTGTTAAAGTACATAAGGCTAGAATATTATAAAGGAGTTTTAACTGGAATATATAACTACTTCGTTCAGTACTACTACTTAAATACAACAGCTATGATAACAGTAAGAGTCAAGACTGAATGTTTTAAGAATTTGTGAAAATTAACTTATTAATTAAATAGATAAAAATCTATCCGCTATCTCACCAATGAATCATCGTCTTAATTTATTCTGTAACTCACAAATATCTTTATTTATCAGCCAATACGTCTATTAATGTCATTCAATAACTCTCAAAAGAAAGTAAAAAATATATAAAACCGAAGATTAGAAATATTCCATCATTGATGTATTTTTTTATATTAGATATAGTAGAAGTTTATGAATGTTTTATAACTGTAAGATGAAGTGTTTCTTGTCCTTATTTATACTACCAAAGGTAAAATCACTCAGATAAAACATAAGTGATTTTGTCCTTTGCCCTAGTTTTTAGTACAACATAAGTAAAAACATGTAAATAGGATTTGAAATGCTGAATAAACTTGACGAAAACCAATAATTACTTAAAACGTGCCCAAAATTATAATAAAACAATTTCAAAGCGTGTTCTTAAAAAGCAAGAACGAAAAGCGAACACTTGGGTATTCATTATTAATTTGAATAAATAAATTGTAATGACGTCTGCGTTCCTTATCCAATTTAGTTGCAAAAAATACATCTCGGCGTAAAGCGCGCCGTGTCGCACATTCGCAAATGAAATGTAAATAATATGTAGGACGCCATTCTCAGGCGGAATGCGCACGATGTTCCAGTATTTGTATTGCGACGGGTATAGGCTCCGAGGGTCGCCTTAATTACCGAAAGTTTTCATATCATTTACGTTCTGCGCAGTCAGCGGTATGTTGATTTTTCGATTATTACAATCAAGATTTACACTGCTTTATGTAATTATTTTGCGTTATGTTCAATTATCGTCATACGTTGTAGCGTTCGGTTGTTATTCAACCGTTTAAATTGTAACTTAGGCTAATTATATAATATATATTATAAGATTTTCCCTTGCATAATACCAAGAATAAAACTTATCTAGCAATTAATAGCAATTAGATAACTCTTAATTTATAAATGGTCCAAAAACAATTAAATTAATTTGTAAACTTACGTCACCAAGATACACGAGCTTTTGTTCCATATTAATTCATTTGAAAGTTTTACGCCTCACCTGCTAATAAATCAGAAATGGTCACTTACATGCTCTTTAATATCCGATCTGGTGTCCTTATGCAATTAATAATTCCACAGTCGTGTAAGTTCGCTGGCGGCAATGTGACCGAGTTGGCACGAGCGAGAGGAATTGAATCAGAACTTAAACTCCTAACATTTATCTTTCACTTTTATTGAACGTCGTCATTTGTAACTGCGAGGAAATTCAATAGTCAATGTAAAAAAGTTTGTTCACGACCTTTACCTACAATGGAAGCCTTTTATTTTAGTTATCGACAGGCTTATTCGGATAGAACGTTAGTAAATATTGAAATATCACAAAGCATTTAATAAACTATATACCTAATGCTTATGATTTTGTACAAAAATCTACAAGAGTACAGTTGTCGTTTCACTGCTCAATGTTTTGGTGAAACATTTTGCAAAAATAGCCTTATGAAAGTTTCTTTTATGCTTTCACTAACATAACGTACCTTAACACGAACTAACAAGAATCGTACATACGTGGTACAGAATATGACACACGCCACGATCTGTGTTAATGGTTAGGCGCAGTTATTAGTAGGGTAGTTAGATAAAAGTTGGCGACCATCCAACTAATTCCAAAACGGCGAAGTCCGAAGCGGGACAACTAAAATCGACTGACTGGCGCGCAGCGGCGCTCGCGCACCCGTCCGTATAAATAGGACAACATTCAAACAGTTCTGCCTATTTTATAGACTAATATTATTTGTATGTGAATTATTACGAAATGCACTTTTTAATCATAAGCAAAATTAATAATATTAAATACAACTATATTTAACAGTTTTAACAGTTCAATATTCCTGTTAACTATTGATTAAGTTTATACAGCGTAGAATCAGGGTGACACAAGCGATTCTAGTTTGGACACAGAAATTACTAGACAGCAATGAGAATATCCCTTATAGACCTCGTAGCCCCAGAATTAAAAAAATATTCTGAGCCGTGGCATAACTGTCCTTGTTTGTTTATTTTAATCCCGGGAACAACGGCAAAAGTAAAGTAAATACAGCGCAACCAGACCTTTTCAACCTCGCCTAAGGGGTGGAATCTTTTGATTCCCTCCTGTAGCCAAAAAAGGGTATCGATCTAATGCCTAATTCCATTTGGTGCGAGGAAATCCTTTTGGTGAATAGTTAATGAATGATTATATTATATTTAAAATGTATTCACTGCAGTATCGGCTTTGTCTACAAAACAATTTTTGGGTGCAGATCTCTCCGTAAAATTGAGTGAGGACTGCAGTATAACGTAATACATTGCTCCAATCCAGATTGCTTGTCAGTGGCCAAACCATTTGTCACAATACAACTGGGAGTAAGGATGCTTCTGAATAGTTAGGAAAATCGTGCTTCGTGTTATGGAGAAATCGAGTAAGTTATACCTGCGACTCCTACATACAGTAATACACTGAAACTTGGAAAGAATCTTCTAGAAATTATAAAATCGTTAAGGACCCGAGGTAAATAATATTAAAATTCCGTTGTTAGCAGTAAAGTGAGGAAACAGAAAGGGCCTCTCTAATGAGATAATAACATTTCCCGCACAGGTGGCTCGGTGGCCTACGAATTCTCCTGTTTACCTTTCTCACTTTTATCGTTTATCCTTTCTATATAAACACAAGAGTTTATATTCACTAAGACTGGAAACACCGCGTTCTATTGTACATAAAATTCGTATTCGAGAGATTAATATCACTTTTCAATAAATATAATTTCAATGCTAGATATTATAAGCTGTTGCTAAAATGTCTTTCAACGTATAACTTTTATACATACGAATGATAATGTTCATTTTCTTTCTTACGTTACGATAGGCATAAAATGCGATACAATAGCAGTGCTTTTGTGCATTGTAATTCTAAGTGACATAATTCATGGATTTGTACCTGTTATTGTCCTAAATAGAATATAATGAAATGATCACAAAATATATTTAAACCAAAAAAGTATAGCCAAGCCTTTTTATTAAATTTTATGGTAAGAAATATGTTTTGGGAGAACAATGTCAAGCTGTAGCATCTGTTCGTTCCTAAACGCAGCACGATCACGTACGCCGTAATGCTGCAAACAGAAGATAAATCGGGCGACAAATCTACACGCTGAGATTTGTGCAAGATTTCCGCGGCAAAAATATTTAATTTTTATACTTTCTTAAACATTTTCTATTCTCTTTATTTCTGTTAAAATTGTTTTCAATGTTCAATTTTTAAACGGTTTACCTTCAAAATTGTGTTACGATGCAACATAACGTAATTATGTACCAGTGTGTATAAGCAATGACAGCCTAGTGTTCGGATGTTATTCTCCCACTCTGGGGTCTGTGTTCAAATGCCGATCTCATCAAATCTCAAAAACAATAAAGCGTGCGCGCGCCTAGTCGAACAAGAACTGAATCTCCGGCACGAAACTCCCTGTAAGAATATCGTTGTGCGCAATGTGAGAATCCACGTTTTCTGATGTGAAGCGGCAGTCACGTACACCGTAATCCTGCCAGCAGGTGGACCGACAGTACGAAGACAAATCTACGCTTTTAGATTTAGTTAACGCTTCATTTGTTTTCCAGTAGACGAGAACATGAAATATTTGTTGTGACCAAGTTTACTTCATATAATTTTATTTCAATGTGCACTTACATTCAAATATGAATTTGTATCGTACAATTTATCATTAGCCAATTCGGCATTGTTATTACTGTGTATGCATTTTGGATCTGTAAAATAATGAAGTCAATTTAATTGGCAACAGCGCGTTGAATTGACTCGGTAACCTACAGATACACTAGATAGCGATGGTATTGTTTCCATAAAGATGAAAGGGTTCTATCGAGTTTTATTTAATTTAAAAACGGGTATAAAATTTAAAAGGTGATGACTGCCTCGTTGGGCGAGCGGTTGCTAGCGCGACTGACGATCGGGTGGTCCTGGGTTCAAATCCCGGGATGGGTACTACTGGACTTTTCTAATTTATGTATGTGATTATGAATTTATAATGTGAAATGTTGGGGTGTACTACACTCCTCTGCCTACCCCTTCGGGGATTACAGGCATGATGTTACGTTAGAAGGTGATTAAAGGCAAGTATTAAAACCATAGACAGTACATTATCTACAATGCTTAGTGAACATGGCACGTTCTTGGTACTCCGGTGACCGAATGCCACAGTTGGAGTCGTGCGTTCCCTTCGAGCCGATTACATTCACCGTTGCAATTTGCATCTTCTGCACGCAAGATAGCTCCGACATGTCTGTCGATTGCTCTGTGGACGTGACGTGCATTCCAAATACCTTTAGCATATTCTTTATTAGTGGAAACTCGTGTTACTTTTTAGCATTTAACAACTTCTGGTGACATCGCGGGCATCGTTAAGAGACTTCTGCTGCAAATTGGATCAATGTCTTCTAGAAACAATTCTTATTCATTTTCTTTCTTTGAATTCTATATTTAAATACAGGATATGGGTTTTTGAGTTTAATTACGCGAATGTTTTCGTCGTAAGTGATGGGAAATTATATAAATATTTTCGTTACATAAAGCCTTTGATTTGTGCTAGTTTCCAAACAATCTATTAGGCGATGCCCCTTTGGGAAATACATTTATACATCCGCGAGCACACTTCGGATACGTATCATTAGATAAATATTACGCATTTCCCACAATACAGAACAGAAACGAAATCGAGACCCGGAATCCATTACGCACTACGCGGTGGCGTGTACAATTTCTTTTTTTGTATGAAAACCTTCCCAGGGGCCGGTAATGGAGAAAGTTTTTCCTTCTCCGGTAATTGTTAGGGCCGATGTAAGGTAATAAATAACCACAGCCTGTGGCCCTCTGATTGAACTTGCTAATGAATGAAGGATAAGAAATTCGGAAATCGAAACGTAAATTCATCGGAAAGGGGCACCTTTGTGACCCGTTTGAAAAATTGCCGAAGTTTTTTATAGCTTCACCTCACAAAGGTGAGAGTGGAAGAGTCATTTGAGGACGCGAATAACTTTTTACTTAACAAAGATGCCAAAAATTATAACAAAATTTGACGTCGAGGTGACAGTTTCAATTCTTGCATTGGTAATTCGTAAAATATTATCAAAAACTATTTTAACTATATTGCAAATATAACCGCCAATTTAATTTAATGAATAAATATAAGAATTAGGTTTTTTTCCATCGCACCTTTTAATTACTCAAATATTATAATTTTCTCAACTCTAACTCAAATATTATAACATCAAACTTTTACTCAAATATTATTAAATTAAATTCGTGAAAATTACTATTTGGATTCAAAAACCCTAGAGATAGAATTGAAAAGGCTAAATCCGCAGCCCGAATTGACGGAGCCATCAATAATTCCCTTCAATGTATGCATTAAAAAATCGCTTTTTCCCATATCAAAGGCAGCGGTGTTTTCTTAACAAAGTGAGTGCGTGATCGGGGCGTCAATGAGACGATCTAAGACCCCTGTTTTTCTTTACAACGACTCACTTTCCGAACCTGACCAGTAGGATTCGTAAGGGAATTCTAACCCGTTTTTTATTCCAGTATGTTTTGTTGGTAGGCTTTTCTTGCGTGGAAATAGATTTCAGAGCGGTTAAGAATATATTTAACATTACATTACAATAAAAAGTATTATGGCAACATATAAAGAAATCGGCTTTTATTTTACTACAGGAACAGGAATTAATGTTAAAATCGAGCTCTACAACGCTGTTACGCGAGGGTCAATTTTAAAATTGTTCTTTAATTTTCATTGAAACGGTATGTAATAAAAATAACTAAATGTCATCAATTTCACCGTGATGCCTAAAACAACAGCGACCGACAACATACGCGTACGCCGCGGAGTGAAAAAATAGAGCATTAAATGTTTTGAATTTCAATTAGTACGGAAGTGAACCCTTTAGGGTTCACGTCATATTGCAAAAGGACAGCGCTGTCCGTTATGCCGTGCCCCGCCAATTAAATAACCATTCTTCCATAATGGTCGCATTATAAATTGAAAGATATGAATTAAAAGTAAAGGTATACGTATAGACTGTTACTGCTTAACACAGCTGAAGCCGACGAGGGCTATAAAACTCGATTAGCATTGTAAAAAAATCATATAACGTTATTTATTGTACTTCCCTCTTAAAAGTAATTAAAACCCATTGATGTAAATAAATGTTAATTGAAAATATTTTATCTAAAAGTGTTCTTATTATTTGAAAAACTGTTGTTAATTGTAGTTCGTTTTTAATACAATATAATAATTCACTTTACAATTGGACTACAATCTCTTTAACGAAAAAGGCTGCAGATAGTCGCTACTTCTAATTGTACATAATAAGTACATATACGAGTACATACTCATAAGGACAATTCAGCATTTAAAAATTATATAAATACAACACGTGCGAGCCTGGTCATTATATTTTTGACTTTCAATTAAATAACCGTCATCTTGTATAATGCCCGCGCCATAAATTGATATCGAATTCAAATTGGCTCGATTTGTATTTAACCCGTTCACCCATGAATATTACTTTGCCATTAATCGAACGTAATAAGCATAATAAGTATTTACGATCGTTTCATAAAATTGTTATTACTGAAACCTTAACAAGCCTCAGTGTTAAAATCGCAAATTTCCGTATTTTTGTAAGCTGTAATTGTTTTTTTTTCTGGTTTGGATCTGGTTTAGATCTGCAAGAAGCCTGCTCAGTAACCTTCATAGACAGTACCTACCGCGCCCATATTGATTCAAAATTTGTAATGAAAGACCAAGTTTATTACTAATTTGGCAACCCTCTGTGGCAATTTGACTACAGCCATTAATCCCTTCACACCGTGCGCAGTCTGTTGTTAACGGTATGGCTAGAACGGATGTGTTCTTATTCTTAAATATTTCCCAACTTAAAATTAATACGAAAAAATTAAAGCTCAGTTTATTCCATGTTGATAAATTGACTTACAATTCTGCTATCGCTCAGCCGAAATGAATGACCCAAAATTAAGTTGCCAACTAAATTGGTAGATAAATTGGATTCTCTGTAGCCGGGCACACAGCTAGACAAAATTTTGTCAGATTAATTCACTCGTTAGACCCAACCCATCTGTTCTGAATAACTTATAAACACCCGACTGAACAATAGCCTTTTTCTCTACCAAAGTAGTACTGTTCGTAGTGTTTTTATGTAGTACAGATTTGTTGACTCTTATAAAATAGATAGGAATTTGTTAGTGGTAAAAGATCTTGTTTATTTTACAAAAATAATAAATAACCAGGCTATCATACATATATTTAAATGGTTTCAGCAGTCACAAGATATTGAGGTCCTATCTCAAATGCGTGCATATGCATAATACAATAATATTTGAATCTAGCCACAGTGTTATTGTTGCAAGTGCACTAACTACATTATTTATGTCAGAAATAAACACATATTCACCTCAACCGCCTTTTAAATGTGAATATAAAAATGCAAGGTGTGGAATGGTATACAGTTAGGTGGACAGCGGTGCCTTATAGACTTCAGAGGCCTCCGAATAACGGCGATGAATGCAATTAAGAGTTTCAATGCGTAATTTTTTTTTTCTCAAGGCATGAAAACAATTTTTTCTCAAGGCACCAAACACGGCACATTTTGAAGGTTTTAACAAGAAAAGAAACCATTTGAATAACCATGTCTATTTAGTAAAGTCTATAAAAAATAAAGCAGCTGAATATTTTCTTATTAAGCTTTAATCTTCATTCTTCTTGAAAAATAAAAGCTCTACGTGATTAAGCTCGGCAAATAAATTGATTTCACTGTAGCAGAGCCGCCACGGCTAGATAAGGTTGCATCAGATCAATTTACCTGTTCGAGCGATCCGATCTGCCCCTGACAGCCTTTGTGCACGCCGGTTCATTACTTAATACCTTCCTGATCAGATATCTGTTTAGGGGAAAAATTAATTTGATAGCCAACTTGATAATAACCCTTTGACTTAAGACGGCTAAGGCACAATATTATCATTCACGCGTACCATGTTGATTTTTCTTACTTCTTATTATCTCTATAGCCACTTACGATCATCTATCTATATACATCTATCTATATCTATATGCACCTATTCCAGTAAATGGGCTTTTGAACACAAATTAAAAAAACCTTTGGTGGGTAAACTTAATAGTAAGACTAAATCGTACACGATAAAATGTAGACCAAGACGTGAGAGAATCTTTTACGGCTAACGGATAAATATCGGAAATAATAAACGCCGGAAGTGAGAATATACTATACATTCATACATCGTGATTACAAACGAACGCCTTACGTATAAATAAGGTGGTAGAACCCTCTGGTTCGACTTCGGCGGCACCACCGCCACACCTATGTCTGCCTCATAACAGCAGTGTTAAGCGCTGCTGTGTTCTGGTTTGAAGGGTGTGGTAAGGGAGACACACTTTTTCGAGGCATTCCAGCTTAGTCCTCAGGGGTGGAGGCGCATCTGTGGTCGCCCTTACATTGGAATCTGATCTTATCTGGGGTCGATTACAAATGCCCATGGGCGGCAGCAGCCACTTACCATCAGGTGGACTGCATACTCGTCTTCTACTTCCATATTATAAAAAAAAAACTGATGTGCATGGATATGGTAACGAAACAATATTTTTGTACAGCATAGCAATTCCTTAAGTCTTGCAGTGTTATGTGGGAAATCCTATATGTATTCTAGAATATATGTACATGAATCTGCTGAAAGGGTAATTAACAGCTTGTAAAGTACCTGTCAAAATTTGAAACATCGTTAATAATTTCGTATAAATGGAGAGTAGAAAAAATGCATGCGTTGTGCTGCCTTACCTTTATTTGAAAACATTCATGTTTCAATGTTCCGGTTTCGTTAGTTAATCTTATAAAGGGATATTTTATTTGTGTATTAATTGTAATATTTAGTGGACTCAAAAATGTAGAATTTTGTACCCTTGTATGATTGTAAAAGTATAAGTGGACTAGACGAATGCAATTTAATGTAGATTTGAAAATGGCAGAATATAAGAATACATAGAAAGTTACGTATTAATATATAAATTATGTTTTAGCCGTAGCTATTCTTCCTCTACCACTTGAAAATGGCAACGGAAACAGCAACAAGAATTTCAATCTGAACAGCAACACTAATAGTAATACCGATTTGCTAAGTGCCAGTGTGCCAAATACTGGTTGCCGCTATCTCGTACGTAGAAAATCCACACATCACATCCACTTTTTGGTG
>DWQT01004402.1:0-11299 GCA_018244895.1 Myscelus amystis hages
GGAAAATAAGTGATTATTATAGTAATAAATCTGTAAATTAAATAATGTTACGTGTATAAAAAATTTAATTTAAAATAAAATTAGAATTAACGTGGTAAGTAATACGTGATAGGTATAACTGTGATTTGATTAAATCTACACCAAAAAATGCCTTAAAACTGAAATTTCGATTCGAATTTGAAAAATTTGTAAATGATGGAACAGTGTACGCTTGGACCACGCTACAAACTTAGGAATCAAAATGCAACGCCAAGGTAGTGCCGGAGCAGTGAGCACGGCCTGTCACACATGAGCCGCACAGCCTGGGCGGCGGGCCGCCTGACAGACACTGAAATATAGGCTTTATAGGAAAAAAGCACTTCAGTGCACTCACGGCCGCGAGCAGAGCGAAATGTGCAACAGAACGCTTACCGCACTGTAAAAAGCGCGCCGGAAACCGTATCACAATTATATACACTGTAACGATATGGATGTGACGTGATGGCGCGATGACGTGATACGTGATCCTGCAGCTGTGCGCGGTGTGGTCGAATAGGACTCGCGACAATAGGACTGCGGCCGAACACCTATTGAAGAGTCATCGTAAATCGTCTGAATGAATAAAGCACTATTGGAATATTTAACCAATTTCCAGGGGTAAGTGTTAGCTGTATGAAAGATTGTTGTTTATTTAAAATACAAGTCATTTAAAATTTGGTATGCTAATTGGCTTTATCACCATCAAAGTGGTCAACAATTAGCTACAGGAATAAGTAGTAGAAAAAAGCGTCATACGATAAACGAATGTTCTACATATATTTGAATAGTAATTCTTGTATTTACAATTCTTTTATTGTAAATATATGTAAATTGAATTTAACAGCACAAATACATAGTATCTTTAGCCGGCGTTGTTTTAAGCGTTAATAGATAATACATAGATAAACGTTTGTTATCGTATATGTTTAAACATAATATATTGATGAGGCATGCGTGCCGGTGAAGCTATTAAAAATACGCGGACCTATAAATAGACCATTAACGTGTTCTGTATAAACAGACCCTGAGCTACAATAGGTAAGATTACCTATTAGCTGGTGGTGCTGATAAAAAACTTTAATAGCTTTCGTATTCAGTTCAAGTTGAGAAGTGCAGGTTCGATTTTAACTCGCTAATTGTACTGGACAGCTACGAACCTGCGTCAAAGCTTGGCCATAGTTAATTTAATTGTAGATGAAATTTAATGACATTTTTAGAATCAACATAATAAATAAAAATGGCAATTATGGATATTGGAGTAGATTACATATAGGACTCGCATTATCACTTAACATAGTTCAGCATAGTTATTGCATATTCTTAAAGAAAACTTAGATGGAATAGGATGGAATGGAATATTAAAAGCATTTTCATGCCATTCCTAACTGTAGTTAGACGATATTCTGTTATAAAATACTGTGATAATGAATTCCTAGTGATGTATGTGGGACTGTGGAAATTGTCTTCAGCGGAGACCCCGAGTATACTGTAAATGAACATTGATACTGCAAGAGGACTAGCTGTTAATTGGAATTGATATTTCATAGAAATTTTCGCATTCACAAGTATGGAAATACCTACATATCGAGCATATAAGTATGTTTTAAGTTCCAGCGCCCTCTATACAAAGAAAAGTACCTCTTTAAATAGGTGGGTATCTTGGCGTTTTGAATCTTGTTTGATTGAATAATTCGTAATCGCAAAAAACAATAATTTTTATTTTTACAGCTATATTAAGTTTCATCCGAATCAACTTGCTTTTACCAGGATGATAATTTAGACAATTTCCACATTGACTGCCTGTATTATGGTAATTGGACAGCTGATAAACAAACGTATTAGGTATATAACATTTATATAGACGTTTCGTTACGCATTGAAGGCTGTGTGGCATGTTTACAACTTTACATAGTCTTCCTCTCTATGCGTATGCGAATTGGAAGATTTTACACGCCTTACACAATAACATGGAGTAATATTAGCTATGTACGTTTGTCGAGGATTTTTCTTTCACCGTTATAACAAGTGATATTTCATCTACAAAGCGCACATGATTTTGTAAAGCCAAAGGCGCGTGCCAAGAACCGAACCCCACGCTCCGGGAACGGGGGGTGGCGCAGGCTACATGCCACATTTTACAAGTCAGACATATATAATAAGACTACATTTTCTTACTATACCTATAGTAAATTTTTATATAGTAAAAAAGTAAATGTATATATCTAAACAACATTTTAATGTCAAATCTCTGCATCCATACTAATATTGCAAATGTGAATGTATGTTTGTGATTCTGTCACGTCAAAACTAAGCATTGAATCGTATGCGATATTTAGTATGGAGATGGTTAAATGTATGGAAAGTGATATAGGCTACCAATTTCGATGAAAACAATTTTAATTCTACAAGCAAACATGATCTAATGAAGCACCGTAGATGCCGTATCAGTCAATAACAGTATGACGTGTGAATAAAATAAATTGTACCGACATTTGTAGCGAGAAACGATTTATTTAAAATTAACTCCACTATGTAGCAGTTGGTATTTGAATGGCTGCTTCCGATCTCCCAAACCTCGCGTGGCGATCTTGACCGTACATTTAGAGGCATGATTACTCTGCTATTTAACTATACATACCAACTGGTACCGTAGTGCAGTGCAGTAAATCAGTGTTCTGTGATAGTGCGACTTAAATAGCAGCACACGCGCTGGCTTTTTTCGACCGCTTTACGATAAAGTTATAGACGGAACATTTGAAAAATATTTAAAAACGTCTACATGATTTTTTTTATTTTACGCATCGAAATTTATTAATTTCTAGCATTTCGTTCAAATGTTAGTCCCTACTTGAAGATGTAATAAACATGCTTAGTGTATAATATACACTGTATATCAATCTATATTTTACAATGAATCGTATAGGTTGGTTTAAATTTTAAAATGAATATAAAATATGATTTAATATTAACAGCACCAGCTTTCTGTCAATCCACACTTAGGTGGCAAAATTTGCCCTAGGGGCCTGGCGTTATGAGAGGAAACACATGTGCTGCAGAGGAACAATAAAAGAGTAAAAAAAAAAACTTTAACTTTTTTTATACGAGTTATATGAAAGAAGCCCACGCCCAGCCGTGGGATGGAAATGGACGCAGCTATTTCGCAACGACTGATCCAATAAGGCTTAAAATGTGTACTAACACTCAAGTGCATGATGCACTTTACATGTATCACGTGAATGTACTGCATTCTGTTTGCAATTCGCCTAATACGATTATATGCTAAATACATATTAAGCTGGGTTCACATAAAGTGTGGAAACCTGCACCTAGACCTAGATTTTAGGTCTACCGATACGCACCTGGCTAGCGTGGCTGACTGAGGCCTAAAACCCTCTCACTATTAAAGTAGGCCCGGTCAAACAGTGGACCAATATAAGGGTAAGAAAATACAGGAAACAGTCGAAACTTGCGCTACGTCATCCGGTTACGTCACATCCGGCATAATGAAGGAATCCCATTGAACCCTTCATAAACAACCGGGTTGCAGCCTCTGCAACAACATAATCCGAAATATCGGGCAAAAGGGCAGAATCCAATCAACTTACTCAGCTGTATTTGAGGATGTAGGAAAAATAAATCCTAGCAACATTTTGTATTATCATGTAATTTATCTTGGGACACCCTCGCACACGGCCATCCCAAACTAGAAAGAGCCTATATAAATATTATTATTACACCTAGACCTGAAACAAACAAATGTACTTATCACGCGGATGTATTTCTGGACGGGAATCAAAGCTACGACCTGCTATTTAGTAGTTAGCTTTCCAATTACTACATCAACAGGGCAGGCAAATATTCTATCTACAATAATTCAATGTTTTGAAAATCGATTTTCATTGTAATTCATTTCTAAAGTGTTAGTATTTATTGACTATTTGTCAATCTAGATCGGCTGAGCCTGAGGTCTACGTATGTGCTTTTCAGGCATTATGTGTAAGCTGATATACTTGCCGATTTCTTATCGACGTTGGGGTTAAGTAATATAAATCAAAATCTTAATATCATAGATAAACCATAGACATCATTCATACTTTTCGCAGCGTACGCCAAATATAGCCTATTATAGATTGTTTCATACCTTAACTTACGTTATTGCAGTCTTTGAAGGGAACTGGAATTTTTTGAAATTCAAGCAAAGCTTATGCTAGTCGCTGATAAATCGGTCCGTCAGTATTATTGTTTAACCAAAGCAAAAAATTCCAGAAAAAAAAAATTTCTTTATAATATACCAGATTGACGAAGTCCAAATATTCCAGCGACTGTACTTTTTATCGTAGAGTAGGTACGTCTCAGGAATACGTAAAGATAATCGTAAGCCGGCAGATATGTATATAACTCTACTTATCTTCTACTTCCATCTATTCAAACATACATTTAATTAATTTACACACATTCCACTAGAACAGAGGATTAGATGTAGAAAAATCAAAATACTTCTGACAATAAATTAAATAAACAAAATAATTAATCCTCTCAATATAATAAACGATTAAACGCGTTTTGAATAGAAGCTTTAAGAGTCCAATTTTAAAATATAAATTTTTATCTCAATATAATAAATGATTAAACACGTCTTGAATAGAAGCTTTAAGAGTGCGATTTTAAAACATAAATTTTGGGGAACATCTAAATTTAATGGATCGGTACGTTGCAGCGGGCACACCGGAACTAAGAGCGATAAATTAAACACTAAATTAGAGTACACAGTCCGGCTTCCGACCTTAAAACGTCGCGCCGAATACGTTACGGGCCCCGTTTCATAACGGAGAGCGTATTAAAAACGCTTCCAACAATGAAACGTTAATAAAAATACCGATACGACTCTAGGGTCGATTATAAATAGCGCAGCACGTGTCCACTGCTAACTGGACACACGATGCGGTGGCGGAAAAACTGTGAAATAGAAAACAAATATGCGCGACATGGCAGGCCGCTTCCAGTCCGCCCTAAAACATTTCGCGCGCTGGTCGGCAACTACGCAGTCTCGGGACGATAAACCTTCGATTGTAATAAACATCGAACAGAACGCCCCGCGTGACCGTTGAAAAATACGAATAAAAACAACGAAAACGAAAAAAAAAAAACAATTGTATCCAGTGATTTGTGTTAAAGAACAATGCGATGGTATGAAAGATTGTTGAACGGTGGCACCAGTCTGCGGGCTTCGGATTTGACGGATGAGCCTCCCGCCCTCCGCCTTCAGGTGCGTTCAAGCTTCAATAACATACGTAGACAACAATGCGTGATTAATGATCCCTAGACACACTCGCGAGGTGAGACCCTCGACCCCTCCCCTTATCAGATAAGCCGCTAACGGTCTCAGCAAGCAAATGAGGCTATTTCAATAACAATATATCAGACGAAAGCCGTGCTATGCAGGAATTGTGTCATTTCACGAAATTAACTGCGCCGGCCCCGTTCTGTAAGAATTATTGGTGAATTAAGCGCTTCTCGGTTTAACGCAACACATCAAAGCACGCGTTCGCTAACACCGCAAGAATCTTACACTTTTGTTATTGCAAAACGCACACAGCTGCCATCCGATTTGAAAGATTTCATTTGTAATTTTCGAATAGAAATAAAATATATTTCATACATTACTAGAAGAAAATCTCGTAACTTTCAGCTAAAAATGCGCTAGAACGTCATTCATTTAAGCGCTTAACATTGAATTGGGGAAAATAAACAAATAAAAGCGTTACCGGTACCAACAGTAGGCCTCGCGCGGATTTTTAACACGGGAACATAATGTTCGCGTCAGATATGGATAGTTGACGCGGGCGGGCGCACGTGGGCCTCGTCCAAAACATGTATCTGCTCCCGGGACGCGACGATTAACGCTCCCTGGTCCCGCGACACGTTGTCCCGGTGATAAATCCGTGGAGGATGGACCGCGGCTGTGAGCCTCCGACTCGCCAACGGCGGCTTAATGACGCGTGCATATAACGTAAGTCGTTTATTGTCTCTTTGCCAATTTTGATTCCTTATCGTGTTTTCACATTAAAGTGGTCCTAAAACGATGTTAAACATTTATTGGTTATGTTCATTTCATATTATTTAGTATAGAATTATTGATTGCGAATTAATTTGTGATGCGATTGTTGTAGAAGACTTTATGTAAACCGGATAACACAAGTAACGATGTGATTTCGTAAATTAATGTTCGTTTCCAAATCACTGTCCTTTGGTCGTTTATACGTTATTCGTTTGAAAAGTAAATTGTGAATTTTCTTTACGGGCAAGTTTTGAATGATACGATTTTTTTATTATTTCCTATTACTTTTACTAATCACATTAAAAGATCCATATAAATCTGACCTCAAATAAAAATAATGACATAAAAATATTATGATACATATGTATAATTAACATGATTGAATCATTTTGGATTTACCAAATCAACGATTAATTTATTAATCAAAAATTACCTCATATGTGTTCAATGAAATTCCTTTAGCCACAGCTTTGTTTGTTCAAATATGACACAATAATTCCACTTTGCCGCTCCTAGTTTAATCACGGACGATGGTACAAGTGCGTTATCGTATAATTTAGTGATAATGTCGTTTGAAGCAGCCATAATGAGCTCTGGCTGTATTAAGCGTTCAGAGCTTTTTGCTACGCAGACATAGAATTAATACGGACTGACCGTTTCGTATATGACGCGAATTACAATTATATCGCAACAATCACAAGTACACATACCATAATTAAAAGTTAAAGACTAGTTATCTCGTTTCTTATAGACTTAACACACCGCAGAACATAAGTCTAAGATTTGCGTATCCTTACGATGTTTTCCTTCACCGCTATACCGAGCCGGATGTAATATTAAACTTTGTAAAGTAAGAGGCATTGCTTATCGATGTACGAGACGAGTAAAATGCACTATCAAACGAATATCGATCAAGATTTTAAAAAAGGTTTCAATACTTTTTCTAATCTGATGAAAATGATAAGAATGGTTTGAACCGTTTGATTGGTTCTTGGATTGATGGTTTTGTGCAGCTGTCTGCGCTGGGGCGGGACGGGATGGGACTCCTTGCACGCGAAGTGCGCTGCATTGTGTGACATCGGGATAATGGGGTAGCGGGACTGAATGTAGCGGGCAGCGGCTCTCAACCTATCCCATATCTCACTAATACATTAACGTTAAATGTCTTTTTCATTTTGTATAATAGCATTATCGAATCTTTTGGTTACTACTAAACCGTTTTTAGAACGTTTATAATTTCAATAATGATACAATGTATAATTCGTTTCACTTTCAAATTTACTGAACAATCCTTTTTGGTTATTCAAAATACCTTTTTTAATTGTATGAATTCATTGGCATTGAGTTTTTAAAGGTTTGTGCATATTGAATACACGAATTGCATTAAACGTCAAACATGTCTCTAGTGGGTTAAATGTGACATTTGAAATTGATCATAAACCGCAAATATCATAGCGGCCACAGATAAAATATCAGATTCGTCAATCTTGTAAGATGTGGCGGCATCCAAAAAGACGTAGGCGAGGCTAACACTAAAGAATCTTTGAAGATCTGCAAGCAGCTAACTGTAATGTGGCTTTTAACAGCTTCGCCTGACCATTTGTGCAGCTGCGTCTAGATATTGAGCATTGTGCCGCGCGAAGCCAACGAACTGCACTGAGTGACGTCCGCCGTAATACAGTTGCCGGATTAAACGTGGCTCCAGCCCCTCTCAAACTATCGTGCATTAGCTGTCAAATGTCTAACTACAGAGACAGTTGGAATAATTGGAATACTGTTATGTATTAATTAAACTGACCTTTTGTTTGCTTTGGATTCGTGTAACGATAAATATTTTTGAAAATAAATAATGTCAAGCCAATATTTATATTACACACGATTCTGAGATTATAACTTATTTGGGTTAAATGAATGCTGTACCGGAAAACACAGAATATGTACCAAAGTGAGTGAAAGATTTGAGGCCCGCCAAAGGGTTTCCGGTATATCTTGGGTCTCAATCCCGTCGTGTTGGAGCGAATGAAAACGCGCCAGATAAATGGGTTCGTTTCCGTGTCTTTAACGTTTTTTGGATAAAATGAAAATATGTCTGAACACATCTTTGTATTACGTATTCAATTTTGCTACATCGAAAGCGCAATGGCAGTTACAATATTTGCTTTTTAGTTTTAAAATCGTGACCCCAATACTTACTGATGTTGATAATATTGTACTAAATATTCTCGGTATTATTATTAACGCATATGTAAGTTGAGCTATATAAATTGCGTTTATTTTTTTGTCGCCAAACAATGCACGACTGGCCGGCTGGTCACAATAAAAGCAGCAGATTAAAAATAATACGAGTCTTTTCAAATTAATACGGCCATGTTACATTAGCGTGCTGTACTTTTGGCGGGACGCATCTACTTAAAATAGATGGTAATGCACTTTAAATGGTATCCAAGACAATGGATAGCGTAATTACGCGGGTAAAATTTATTTACAAGCTTTTTATCTTTGGCCCTGATTTTCAAAGATGGCCGATAAATGCAAGGCACTTTTAAGCCAGAGAAAAACTTTGATAAAAGTCGTTCGTAGAAAGTTTGTCAGACAATTTTGAAGTTTCATCTGTAATTAGGTTCGCTAGATAGAAAATTATCATTTCCGGATTTAACCAAGACCGAATTTTTTAAATACATATTTCACACTCTCTAGACTAAAAACCTTTGAAGCAAGTGAATCATGAAAATAGTTTTTGTAAAACTGTGCTAAATGTCAGTAATATTTAAACGGTTAAACAATAATTTACTTAATTATCTGTTATCTGTTTCATATTTAAGTGCCAGTATAAAATGAAAAATCTCATTTGGACACCCATAGACAACAGATTACCCTTGCCAAAATAATTATTTGTGGATCGGTTTGCGGGAACCATTGATAATATTTGCGTTTATTTAAACCCCAATGTATACAGAAATACAGATAGCCTGTCTACAAGGGAAATATAGGATTATAAGGCTCGCTCGATTACTCCACTATAAGTTGGCGTCAAGAATAATCCGGCGCGGTCTTCGCGAAGTTTAATAGAGCAGTTAAGATAAAAGTTTATCCAGCCATTACGTGATATTTCCCCACGAAAACTGGCAGCGATAGAACCATTATTATGTATTATAAACTTTAATAAATATATAATGAACTCTTATGGAATATATTGAACAGTTTATAATCTGTTATATTGATAAATATGCTAAAAATATTTTTTTTATAATAATTATTCACTAGTTCGTACATGAATTTTTAGCAACGCAATGAAACAGATAAAACTCAGACATATAGAACTACGAGTGTATTAATGGTTATCACACAAATATTTGTCTTGGGTATGAATTGAATTTTGTTGCTGTAAATTGATCGCTTATGAACCCAACCTATCTACAAACTGCATATATCTGCAGGACGGCTTTGATATTTTATGCTGATAAATTTTCGAATTTCGAATTCTTCAGACTAAAAATAATTCATTCGATTGTACAAATTTCTAACCTCAATTGGCAGTTCGAGTTCAATGAACTACGATAGTTGCTGACGTCACGAAAGGTATCAATTCTCTGAATGTTGGAAAAAGGTTTGTGAATCAATTTAGTTCTTAGCGTGATTAATAATAGTTACATTCGATAAAACAAGCTGTTGCCAGCAGATTTGCGCGCGCGAAATCTACAAGGAGCTCATACACATAAAACTGCCAATTTCGCAAGCCCTTAACTATAATTAAAAGCAAAAAGTTAAACATTTATAACAGAAAATGTTATGATTCTTCCTTCAAAATTGGCTTCATACAAACTTTCAACCCCTAATTAACTGCCGCAGGAATGAAATATTGAAAGATCCTTCTTTAGTGGGTGCTTACGACGTAAAAAGAAATCCGTGTCCATATTTTATAACTTCACTAGTTGAGGTTCTGCCATGATAAATCAGTCTGTTAACCAGTTAATAAGGACATTTTTTTATATATTTAGAAGATAATCATCCAGGCTATATATTGAGAAATTGATTTTCTAAAAGGAAAATAGACAACAAAATTACGAAGGTCATTCTTATGTCTAATACGTAACTATTTCTTATCTGTGGTTTCGCGCTCCCGCGGGAATGAGAGAATTTCCCGCCATAAAATGTTCCCTTATATCTTGACTTCGGCGATAAGGAACACACATAATATGCAGAGACATTTTCATTAGAACAGATGTGCTCATCAAATTGCCTTGAGTGGGAATTGAAACCACGATCTCCGGATTTGCAGTCAGGGTGTAACTGGCAGCATATTGTTTTTTTTTCAACGTCCATACGGCGAGTGAAGAGAATTAACGTGGTTAAATATTTAGAGGTCAGTTGTGTTTTCCTGCACATCAATTATCTCAATCTTCCGTTTAGCAAGTATCGATATAAGTCTGTTGGCGCCTTTAGAACTTTTCGCAACTAAATCTCTCATCTATACATACGAGTATACTCGTAGTACGTGTTCTTCCGCGCGCTAAAAAAGTTATGAATCACTAAAAGTTATGAATGCAAAGGTTTGATATTAAAATGTCTGATATTTCAAAACTTTATACTACTTGTATTGATACTTACTCGTATACCATCTCTTCGGCGGTGTTGGGTTTAAGCCTGACTAAACTTATTTAAGACATTATAATTACTTAGATTCTGGAATCAGTTAGCATGATTCTAAAGATAAAGTATCACAAGATATAACGATCATGGTAATACAGTATCGATACTTACACGCCATAATTCTCCATGAAGACCTCTACGGCGTGCGAAGGCTACCAACGTACACGAGGCGAACACAGACTCCATAATCTTAAGACAAGACCATTTTTACCTTTGTTATTCTCGATTCAAAGACGAAACTCATACCGTGAATTTTTAACTTGAGAAAACATTGTTTGCGGTGCAAAACATAATTGTGCGCAAAAGAAATTGAAGTCATGAATACGTGAGCTCTGTTCGTTTAGATTACAGCGACCTACGTACACAACCAAAGGTCACGTATTATATGTTGTACTGGAACACCCGGTAACCTTTGCTTTGCTATATAAATTATAATTAACATCCCCGTCACCCCCTTACAGATGGAATGTCGTAAAATCCGTTCTTAGCTGACCTGTACTCGCCGAAAGGAATATTCCTACCAAATTTCAAGTCTCTAGGTCTTCTGGTTCCAGAGATATCGTGATGAGTCAA
>DWQT01004403.1:0-11299 GCA_018244895.1 Myscelus amystis hages
TGTATTTGATTAACATCAAATTTTAAAAAAACCTTTATATAGATAACCAAATCATCAACTGTCTAGGTTGCTCACTATTTTTCTCTCGGGCCTGGTAAACTTTATTAAGAAATAAAAATACGTTTTAAGGTTATGGGAGGTACTGTGGACCGGGTTGCCGTGCGCGAATTTCCATTTGCTGATATGTGTTGCCATACTCGACGCGGAGAAAGATGTGCTAATCAGCAAGGACTACGGTTTTACTGAGATATTAAAGGTGAGTACTCTGATTAAAGTCTACAGCTCTCTAGTCTTTTACCAAAAGGTTAATACACAATTGAAGGCATGAAACATATTATATGTTTGTGGTGGTGTTTTTCTTTTTCATACTTCCATTTGGAAGAGATAAAATTGAATTTGTAAATTGTGCCAATTGAGTATATACTGTACGAGTATATAGTGACTTGCAATGATTTGGGTATAATATTAAACACCCGCCTCTATCGTGGGAGATTTTCATGCTCAATTATAGGCTGTTAAAAGGGCAAATTGACCTTTGTAATAACCATCGACAATGAATTTCTTTTCCAGCACGTTAACGACCTATCGATGTGCCTCGACGTCGACAAGATACTGAGCACGGCCGAGGGTATATACCATCAGGTGGTGTCGGCGCCGCACCTCACCGACCAGATACGCGTGGTGCTCGGCTTGCCCACCGTTGGGCCCACGTTGCCCGACAGTGGGCGCGCCGCGGAGCCGGCCGCGACCAACGGTACGGTCACAGAAACGCCAGAGGCCGGTCGGGCGAACGGTCAGGATATGGAGGAAGTTATGTATCAGATAGGCTTAGATATGAATTTCTGAGGCACGACGCGTGTTGCTAACGTATGTATGTATTTTATTGTATTGTTGATGTAGTTTTATCTCTCCGTCTGTCTGTCTGTCTCTTTGGTTTGGTTGATATTTTGCATGGATTTTTAAAGGTCGTACAATAGATGTAGATTTGAGGAGTTCGTTTAAAATTTGTTGGGAGATTATTTTTTCTCCGTCATAAAAACATTGTACCACAGGGAGACTAAATTATAATGTTTAATTAGCTGATTAGTTAACATTGATGCATTTTGTATGTAACATTATATATTTCTAATTTTTATATGGCAAGAATTATATGACACAAATATGCATGATTGCTTGGGGCTGCATGGTTTGCAGTATCATAACATAGTATATTAAAATCCTTCTATTATAAGCCCTCAAAAACAGAGCGGTTATTACAGTATTCTTCCTAACGGCATTTGAACTTTAAAGGAACGAGAGATTTGCTAAAATGCAGTTACTAACATGCCTTAAATTAGTGTGTGCTTTGTAATAAATATCTATTTTATATATATGAAAATCTTTTGATATATATGTAATGGTATTGTTTAAATAAAAAAAAATTAAATTTGCTATCTAGAGTAAACTGCAACAGAACGTAAAAAACCATAAAACAAATTAATATTAATTTTTATCTATAGTAAGCACTGTATAGACGGATAAAAATTAATATTCACATTAGTTGTATTTCTCTACTTGCCAGTATTCATTATATGAATAAGTTATATAATACTGCCGTATGCTATATTAATTCGACTAGTTGTATCTATACAGCTTTATACTGTTTGCTAGTTTGTTTACTAAAAATGTGTGTTCAATAACAGCTGATGTTGAATTGATCAATTAACTTTTGTCACAATAATAACTCGGAAACAGAGATTTTCTCTATGATCGTCCAATTTGAGTAAATTGTGTATTGTTACAAACATTAGTGTGATAACGAATTAGAAGAAAACTATAGTGGGTTAGAGAAACCAGGCTCCTCCCCCCTCGACCCTGGCCCCGCCCCCCGCCCCGCCCTCGCCCGTTGTGCTAATAAAATGGTTCGTCGTCAAATTGTGTAATGTCCGTTTCCATTGCAGGTTACACTCGAATATAACGGCTTAGAGATATCAGTTGTAACGAAAACCGTTTGGGCGCTCCTAGCCTAGTTGCGAGCGGATCCAAAGTCACGTGGACTAGTGTGAATATTTTTTTGTATTTTTATACATACAGCACGATGTATCTATTGGCCGGACGGTCTGTGCGTCCATCACGTGTATTTGTCTATGTAAAAAGTCCTATGTCTTTGTCAACGGATATATTGTATTGGAGGTTTCTTTTGTTACGATGAAACAGCACGAGAAGCCGATTTTAATAAAACTTTACATATAGTCTATTAACTACAATGGATCTTTATTTTGTATTTGTATGGGAATGTTATGGGGGGGGGGGGTACTAATTGTCAAATATGCAAATAACCTCAAAGTTAATACATACAGTGACATCTGTTGGGTAATTGTTGAAAAAAACATTAGTATTGTATTGTATATATACTGTGTATTCTATTGTTAAAATTATATTTACAAATATAATATTATTTTTATTGATATATTTGTATTGTTGTCATTTTATTTTATAAGCGTACTAAACTGATATTTGTATTAAATTGAATACATCGCGAAGCCAAACCTATTGTAATATTAGGTAATAATATGTATTTATGTATTGTTTATATAATAGCCAATTTATTCACGGTAAGTGCCTCTGCTTCTAGCAGGAATAGAATGTAGTAATGAAAATGCAATTGAATTAATAAAAGTGTTTATATTTACAAAAAATATGCCTTAATTAATGTCTTAGGTGATATCGTGGGTCAATTTACTTGCATTTATATTGTCATTTTGCAAAAAAAAAAATTGATACATAGACAACGGGAGGCAGCACACATTTCAATGACATTAAAGACAATTAAGGCATAATATGTTTCTACATGTCTCATAGGATCTCAATTGTATTTTAAATTAGGTATAATTATTTCATTGGCCGCTATGGAAACCAAATTTATATCTCCGTCACGAAGTTGTCGCCTGTTCAATTTCTATTTTGCTGCTTTGAAACTGCTTCAATATGAACTTTGTACTTTACAAATATATGTACACACTTGCCTACACATTTTTATATTCATGAAAGGTTTTAAAACCATCAGCAATATCACCCACCGACCAAGACAATCGATTATAATATAGTTTTACCTATATATATTTTTTCCTTGCGATTTTTCAAAGTTTATTAAAAGTTATTCTTTTTATATACCAATATAATTCACTAAATATAGTTCTAGATATAGTACAAGTGTGAATGTGAGTCGCCACAAGACAACTAAATTAACAGCTTTGTATATTGATTGGTTACCTATATGGCTCGTCTTGGCAGGGGCACTACTGTGCCCCCAGATTAGAAAAGTTTTGTGATAAATATGTGTCTCAATTATAAATGATTGCAGTTGCTTTCTATATGATTATGTAATTTTTCTGAGCTCTACAAAAAACCAGATACGATTCTTTTGTCAGAGAATACATACATAATTTGTTGGGGTAGAGCTCAATGTAAGAAGAATAATTATTCTTATTTTATTATAATTAATCTAAGAGGTCTTTTCATTGTATTCGCTTTTTAATCATCATGTAAATGGTGCTGAAATCGTTATTTAAATTCACTGATTTATCGATTGAAAATAAAATTGTTTCAAGCGTTCTATTGAATATGTTTATGCACATCTTGGGTCGTAGCTTCTCTAACTTTGTTGTGTTAATGTGTTTTGTTTACCTCTGAGAGAAATACGAATGGAAATAAAAGGGTGTGGTTAGGGTAACAATGCTGTCTATACTGCACTGTCAATTACTATAAAAGTGCCATTCAAGACGGAGTTGGCTAGTCTGATCAGTGCAAGGAACATAATTTTGTTGTTTTAGTTACTTGTTGCTAAAACGTTGACTGTCTAATAACCTTTAAGTGGTATTTTACGAGTTACAAATGACTCTTGCATCAGTTCAGTTATTATATCTGTTACCTAGTCTACGATCAGACTGGCAAGGCACTGTAACTACCCTTCATATTTTATGTTAATCTTTATTATTAATTAACTGTTTATTACTCATACTCTGTTTATTGTTTGTCATTATTTTGAATTTTATTAAAATTATTATCAGAATTTTTAGTGGTTTTATTTAAATGGCTATAATTACAATACAATAATACAATAAATATTTTGTTGGCTTGTACTGATAAATAAATTAAAGATCTGTACAGGTCAGTATTTAAAGGGTGGGTGCCCATTGAAACGGCGCAACTGATATATAATGAAAATCAAATTAATATAATAAAATATTTTTATTAAACTTTACTAATCACTAATACTTATACGAATATAACATGTATAACATAGTTGAAAATGAGATCATAATATATTATTTGTACTTAGACATTATTGGTATTCGCTGCTACAGATTTAATACATTGATTGCCATTTGTGCGTGCGATTTGAGGTGGACGTTCAAGCCATATCGAGTTTGGTAAGATTTGTCGCACATGTGACAATGGAAGTTTTTAACACCAGTGTGAGTGAGTGAATGCCGTTGCAGTTCCGATTTGGAGAAGAACCGTTTGCCACAAGTCTCGCAGCTGTACTTTTTCTCTTTTAAGTGGTTCTTACGGACGTGGGAACTCCGTGCACTCGATGATATAAATGTAGCGTTGCAGACTTCGCATTTGTGATTTCTTGTTCTCTTGTGATTCCACAGCACGTGGGAATTGAGGCTGCCGGGCACTTTGAATTTCTTCGGACAATATTTGCAACTGTATGGCCTATCTTTACTGTGTATTAGCATGTGTATCCTTATATAGCCTGGTGGATATGACTTGCCGCATTGATCACATTGCTGGAGAACTCTTTCGGTTTTGCTTTTATCTCTTTTTTTGTTCGGTTGGCAGGTATGAGTGTTCAAATCGTTTAAACTGTAGAATCCTTCCCAACAATTCTCACATAGATACGGTTTTAAATGGAGTTTCCTATGTCTTACGAGCGATCTGAAATCTTCGAATTTCTCTTTGCAATAATCACAATCTCTACCTGTGGATGATTTCACTGGATGTACGTTTGTGCAATGTTCGTTTAAGGATTTGACCGTGTTGAATTCTGATTTGCATTCTACACAGAATATTACATTCGACTCTTCTTTGACAACAGATTGTCGATTAAATATTCTTCTTTTATAGTATCCAGTAAACTCCCGAGACACTTTATGATTATCAGGTTCGAAATTGCATTCGAAATTGTCACCAGGCGAATCCGCGAATGGACAACTCTCTATAAACGTTTTGGCACTGTTTTCTATAAGTATTTTAAAAGAATATGTAATTGTTAATTGGTGAACACAATTTATACAGATGTTTTCGGGAAATTGGTCATCTGGGGAAATCTGTAAAAAAAGTATTTATAAAAATTTACACTACAATGTTTTCGGGAAATTGGTCATCTGGGGAAATCTGTAAAAAAAGTATTTATAAAAATTTACACCTTTCTAATAATATTTTGGATTTGAAGCTAGAGCTATCGTTTAATGTTAATTTACCTTATAATTGTAAAAGTTATCTAAAATATCTGACAATCGAACTCCTTCACCGGCTATAGTAATTACTGTCTGAATATTACGCATTTCTTTTCCGCCTCCTAAACATGTCCTGCAGCGATCTTTGTAATTCATTTTGTTTATTTTGATACAAATAAAATGTTAGGTATTCATAGACATTGAACAAAATACACAAAAATTAAAAATTCTACTTTTTTATGATCTGGCACTACTGATATTAATGCATTCAGCCCGTTTTTAAGTTGTTTCGAATTATAAAAATATATGTAAAACCAATTGAAGTCGAGAAAAATCGTAGTCATCCAATCAAGTGCCATTAAATCAGTATATAAACTTTATTAAAACATTTGTTTAAGTTTCCGAGTATGAAGGAAAAATAATATTTTTTACTCATAACATTAATTACATTCAACATGAAACCATTAAGTGTAATATTACTTTTCCATAAAGGACATAATTGTTCATTTATATGAGTTTTTAGTAAATTTTATAGCGTTTTAGTTTACGCAAGGAGTAGGAGATACTTGGCGTAAAGTTTACTCTTTGCTGAATTGTATGTTTGTTTGTCATTGTCACCCAATTGTCAAATGCTAAGTACGGTGTATTTTGAGTATGTTTTGCAATAATTCAGAAAATGCTAAGCGTACCAACGTACCCGGCAAAAGGAATAGAAAACGTAAGAAGAAACCGTCAAACCCTCAATGTGATAAAAAAATAAAGCAGGTAGATCAAACTAGTCCAAATCCAAACGCCGCTATGCCGAACTGGGGAAAATGTTGTCATAATGCCGCGAATTGGCAGTACAAACATGATATAGCTTATTGGAAAGCACGAGCGAAGAGTCTGGAATATGAAAATCAGGTGCTCCATGACACGATTAAAAAGATTTATTTCCAGAACTTCGTACAACCCACAACATCGAGAGATGACGGTGCGCAATATCCAAAATCAGATGCTAATATGTTTGATGAGGAAACGGGAACTGAAGACGACGTGAATGGTGATGAGGACGTTAATGATGACCAGAGCGACGATGATTTCGAAGTGAGTGAAGAATTCATACAGTTCTTAAAGGAAAACGCCAAATATAGGGAAAGTGTCATGAAAGAAAAAGAACAACTGAGGGCGAAGCGTGCTGCTGAAGACAAGGAGCTCATGGAAGATAACATGGAAAGTTCAGAGGATAAGCGAGCCAAGTACGTTGACCTGTACGGTGCTGACTGGGAAAAGATTATGGCTTTAGAGACATCACTATCGTGTAATTTCATCAATGAATGCGATAAAGAGAGACCCAAGTACTGGCCCAACATACCGCTGAACTTTTATTATTGTTGAAACATCAAAAACAATCATCAGGTTAACTGAATCATTGTACATATTTACATCTGTGATTTACAATGGACACACTTTTAATTCTTCATTTACAAGCTGTTAGCCATAACCACAGTTAATTGAAAGCAATGAGTGCTTACGATTCAGAATTATTGTCTAACCCAGGGGTCTCCAAACTTTGAAGGGGCTAAAATAATTTTTTCGTTATGTTGCAAGGGCCATAAAAATTTTAATTTTTCTGCCCACCTAAGCAAACATATAAAACCGAGTACTTATCATTCTGTTTTCATTCTCTTCCATTCAACTTATGACAGCAATAGTAACAGTAGTAAGACATTGGCTGTCGTGGGCCAGATCGGTGACACTCGTCTCGAGTTGTCGCGGGCCGGATTGGTGGCAGCGGCGGGCTGGATTTGAGCCGCGGGCCGCAGTTTGGAGACCCCTTGTCTAACCCAACCTTATTAAACCTTGCCTTGAAAGGTCTCAGTTTGCGAGTAAAACAATTAACACAAATAAGACATCTTTGGTTCTTTATAACACATATTGTGCGTTAATTGTGTGTGTCTTGTTGTGAACTTGCACTTAGTCGTCATTCTGTGTAAACAAGTGTAAATTAGAATGTTTAGTATAAAATATTCCACATTTGTTTATCCACCATTAGTCAGCATACTGATTAACTAAGACGAGCTTAAGAGAAGTGAGCTCTGATAATGTGGTTGACAGAAGAATATTGTTCAATACAACAGTGATTATTTAGCGTCAGGTGTTCAGTCTTGTCTGTTTTCTAGGCTGAATTATAAAAAAAAAAATTGTTGTATGGCTTTAGTAGTGTTCAGCTTGCGTCAGTACTCCGTACATCCTTGTGTGTGCGCTTATTACTTTAAAATTAGCTTTACAATGTGTCTAGTTATATTTGAATCGATTTAGTGTATCAGCAATTTTATTGCTAAGTTAGTCATAGTTTTATTGCTAAGTTAGTCACTAATTCCATATTCCCATACGTGAGGCAGAAATTCTCACTCTGTTGTCGTTGAATTTCTTTCGTCTGTTAATTTTTGTTCTGTTATCATTATGCTGTCTATAGGTTTTGGGGAAATGGTTAAATAATCAATATTATTCAAAACAAATCGCAGTTGAGATATTTTCAAAATTACTCAGCCTGTTTTCTATGTCATTACAATTATAATCCTTTAGCTTATATGTTAAGTTATGTTGAATTACTATAAAGTTACATGAAGATAATCTCTCAATGTTGTATTATGTATATAAAAGAGGATGGTGAGTGACAGACTGCCAACTCATTGACCCAGAGGTCAACACAGTCAAAACTGTGGAACCAAGAATGCTTAGAACTTAAAAATTTTGTTATTTTTTCTGTATAATATACTGAGCACTAAGACAGGAATTTTGGAAAGTCCACCCGTTACTGGGTAAAATAGTAGTTGAAAATTTGTAAGAAAATTCACCAAATGTTAGTTTTTGGAAATTCAATTTCAGTGCAGGCAAAGCCGCAGGCAATAGTTTATATTTATAAGAATCATACTGTATATAAAACATAAACATTTTCCTATCTATGTTCGTGTCTGAACTTTGGTGGTTACATCAAACCATGATGTATGTAATTTTGGATAAATGTACTAAATTTAGTGTAATATAATATTTTAAATTTTCGATTAGTACTTATTTGTGAATGTTTGAAATTAAATGTATGATGAAAAAATGTGTATTATTCTACATAGTAGCTAACAGACGCACTTAATAATTATTTCACTGAGGAAAGAAGGAGTACAATTTTATAGCATTTTGTAAATTTGGTCCCAAAGAAAGATTCGGATAATGTTTAATAGCCGCCGCTAGATGGCGCAACTTGTACATGGTGTCGTAGTTTAGAGCTGCAGATTTTCTTTTTGCGCTATATAAAAGGCCAGCATTAATTTTGTTAAAGAGTTAGAAATGTAAGTTTCAAGTAAATGTAAGTGGCGTGTGCAGGCAAACAAGGTTTTGCTACTATTATTACTAATTAATAGACTATAGGTACAAGAGAACTAACGTATATTATAAAAATGCGCGAAAAATAAAAAAAAAACATTTAATCCAGACCAGCCAATGAAGAATCTTTATTTTTTATTTAACATTTTATTTCATAATTTCGCATTGAACCTTTTAACGCAATTTCATTTGAGGGGAAGCGTATTATCTAACTCAAGCCACGCATGCTCATAAAAAACCTAATGACTTTTACCTTGAAGCCGACTAGACCCTCCCACCACATTTTCGGGATGATATTAGCTGAAAACACTAAAACCGAAACACAGGCTACGATGTCCTAACTGTCTCTTAGCTTGACAATTCTCAAAGTTTGTTAGTAGTCAATATTGAGTATTTCCTAATTCAACTGCAGGTTCTGCATCATTAGGCGAAACGAAGTAGCGTCATTTCTCGAATTACGAGCATCGCTCCGGTCGTTAATGTGAGAACGTATTTAGATGCGCGATCGGTGCGGTTGGCGTGCTGTTACCGCGGTCGTGCGCCCAGCGGAGCCCGATCCACGTATGTTAACCGAAAACTGGGGTAATGCCGCACGTAATGCTGTGGGAATTAGAGCTGTGTGGACATTTTGTAACGTTTTTGTGGCAAAATTGTATTAAGGTTCATAACAGTGGCCACTATTTTACATACATATGTACATGCATACATAAACATCACGCCATGTCCCTAACGAGGTAGGCAGGGCGCACCGAGTGCCAAATATCTCTGTCCTTACAAACCTGTCGTGCTTCAAGATGTGTGTGGACGAAGCACCACTATTTTACATGCCAGAAAATTATTATAGCGTTATGTTCTTTCAGATAATTGGTGGACGGCGTATTTTTCTGTACGTGTTGTATGTTGTTTGTGGAAACGTGCAGGAGACCAGAGACAAGATAAGACCATAGACAAGAGAGAAGGTTTTTTTTTAATTGGTCACAAATACTAGTGATACGGCTACTGAGAAATCACATTTGAAGCTACACATAGACGCGCCACGTAACTACATCTTTCAGATAGAGACACAAATTGTTCTAAAGCAATATTGCTTCATTATAGAAATTGGTGTCTCGGTGCCTAGTGCTTCGGGCGAATTGTGTATGCTCATTGTATATTATTGTATGAATTGTGAGTGCTCTACTATTTGAAAGCAACTTACGAAATCTGCTCGAGGGATTTTTTCCCGCCAAAAATATTCACCGAACAATCAATAATACGCTATCTGATCTATTATATTATTTTGTTTGTCGAATATCATTCAAGTGTTCTTGATCAACTGGCTAAATAACCTTGAGATATTGCGAATAAGCGAGAGGATAGATGATAAATGTGTTATATACGAGATAAGAACTGAATCACGTTGTTATTCAGAAGTTTAGATCGACTTTAATGTACCTAGTGTAAGTAATAAATCATTCGTATATTTTACTTTTATATTTTGCGTCTCGCTCGCGTTCGTAGGTACAGTAGTACCTAAATATAACTGCTGAGCCGGCGACTATGAATTCGATTTCTAACGGGGACAATATTTCTGTGATGGGCGCTGATATATTTCTTCTGGGTGTAAAATAGTGTATTTATTTAAGTAAAACAAAAAAAAACAAACAAGAGGGTTGGAAAAGAAATATAATCACGAATAAAGTATTTTTTTCTAATAGCAACATAATACAACACGAAAAACATTTCTATAGAACAAATTAAACGCATCGACCGACGCATTCGAAACAACGCCATAAAATGGTAAAAGATATTCGTTCAGAAATGGGAACGCAATTAAAAAAAAAGAAATCTTTAACAAAAATCGTGTACATTTCCACACCCTTTACACTTTATTCGCTGGTAATTTGATAATGCTTAAGGACAAATTGGTATTTTTCGTTTCCGTTCAAATTTGTACTCTATTATTGTCGTCTCGACCGGACCGCGAAACAAATCTTGCATTTAACAACGTGAATATCTTGCGGGCGATTTCGTGAACTTTTATTGGAGATCCTTAATTATTTGGGTATTATGTGAGGGAACTTGAGTCGGACAGTGGAATAATTGTGACATAGAAAACATGTTAGCACCATTTTAATATTTAATATTTTATCATTTTCAATTCCTTAGAGTATCAAATGCAAGGCTAAAACATGGTTTTGACTCAAAGCATCCTAACATACATACACATTATGTACGATTTAAAGGAAAAAAGAAAAAAGTATCCGAACATTTATCTAAACTACTACTAACGCGAAAGTGTGTGTTTGTCCGTCTTTCGTTGTAAAACGGAGGAATGTATCGATATGATTTTCGTTATGTAAATAGTTAAAGGTTTATAAAATGACATAGGCTACTTTTTGAGGAAAAGTATCTTGTTTCCACGAGCTAATACGTTTTAATCAAATGAGTGGTATGGATGCGGTGATAAACGTTTTGCAATATGTTGTTATTTGTATGCAATATGTTGT
>DWQT01004404.1:0-11299 GCA_018244895.1 Myscelus amystis hages
TACTTATATAGATATTTTTATTACGACCAGACACAGAACAAACAAATGTGCTCATCACACAAATATTTGTCCTGGGTGGTAATCGAACCCACGAACTCCGGTTTCACGGTCAGGATCTCTAACCGCTCGACCACGAGGCCAGAGCAATGGAAATGATTACTAAATAAACAATTCTGATAAACGAAATGACAATTAAAAGGGTGAAAAATAATAGCGAACCTCCTTAACGTACTCGGCGATGGCGGTGTGCGTGGCGAGCGACTGCTTGTTGGCCAGCAGCTGCGGCAGGCGCGCCACGAACTGCTTGATCTCCTGCACCGACTTCTCGTGGTGGCGCTCGTCCAGCTGCGTCTTGATCACGCGCGCCGTCCTCGCCAGCGTCGCGCCCACCTGCCTCGCCCGGTGCCCGAGTTCAATAACATGCCACTCGGCGCTTTAGTTTGCATTAAAGTAATTTTTTTTTAATACGTGCAGGGTTTGATGGTCAATGACACGGGATCTTATATTACTATCGTACAATACGCCAAATGGAACGTATGTACATATGCATGCGCATTGACTCGCGCGCGCGCACACACACAAACGCTCAAAAGCGAGCACGTACGCAACGCACACACACACACATGTCGCACAGTAACAATCTTATCATTCTGTTTTAATAATAAAATATCTAACGATGACTAAAACGCGACCTTCATCGACTGTATGTATATATCTAACTAGCTGACCCGACAAACGTTGCTTTGCTATACAAATTATAATTAACACCCCCGCAACCCCCCTAACGGGTGGAATTTTGTAAAATCCGTTCTTAGTTGACCTCTACTCGCCGAAAGTAATATCCCTACCAAATTTCAAGGTCTCTAGGTCTTCTGGTTCCAGAGATATCGTGATGAGTCAATATATATGCGAATTGAGTATCTCCCTGTTTTTGAAGTCGGTCAGAGTAACATTATTAACATAGATGCAACTACAACGTCCACAGCAATACTGACGGCGGTGAAGCTGCAGTCTCTTAGCTCCGTGTAGAGCTCCTCGCCCGAGTTGAGGATGATGCGTTTCTTCTCCCGCGCGGTCACCTCGGGCGTGGCGTCGTTCGCGCTCACGAACTTCTCGCCGGGGAAATTTGCCGTCGAGTTTTTTATGCCGAAAATTTCATCTGCCGAAAACACCAGGACGCGCTGTAATATACTTTCAAATTCAAATTGTTTTATTCATTATAAGGTACACACGTACACTTAATGAAAGTCATGTTTCAGTCATCATATTTCGGCTTTGTGCGCCCTTCAGGCTATAGTAGACCGGGAGAAAAAAAAACTCCCAGCACTCTTTTAAATAACAAAATTTGCCATGTTGCAGTGTGGCTTTAGTCCGATAAAGAGCACACTTGACAGCAACCGTTCGAGAGGTTTCAACCAGTCCTTTTACTTAGGAACCCAGTTATTGACTACTACTACTACTGACTATTACCATATGTTATCACTCATCGTCTCTAGATTTCTTTAAGGTCTAAATGCACTATTGTACCTTGAGACAGAATAAACCGGTAATATATGAAGAACTTCGTTATGACTCAAGACTAAGACTTATTTCGACTATCACAAATCCTGTTAATTTTATTGACGTATAGTAACATACCAATGAGTCCCTCATATGTAAGCTGAGTGACCATCACGCTGGTGAAGTCTATAGCACGGTCCAGTATCAGCAGTTGGTCAATACACGATGTCGGTGATCCTTTCGGGCCCAAACCCTGTTCTTCCTTGTTCAGGCGACACAGGATATTCCACACCTATCATGAATTACATTTTTTAACAACTCTTTTTAACCACATAAAATATTCAAACATAGCAATAAAATTATATAATATACAAAAAACGAAAATGGGACCAAATGAGAAGCATCACCGTTCGATTGAAAAAAAAACATTTTTGAAATCGGTTAACGCAGGCCCAAGTTATGCGGTAACAAACAAAAAAAAATTACAGATGAATTGAGTACCTCCTCCTTTTTGAAGTCGGTCATAAAGGTAATACATATTGTTGTAATGTGAGCTTAACATGTGGGTAGATTAATTATAAATGTCAATGTCTTGTACTAATTGGTCTTGCAATAAAGTAGGTTGAGCTCCTGATTGATGTGCGTTTTAATGTAAAACCCAAGTATATAACAGTGGCGACGAGGATGGGATTTAAATGTAAAATCCAAGCATATAATACATATCATTGAGTCCTTGCCTGTTTGGCGGCCTGTCCTTTGCCAAGAACTCGTGGTATAATGCCGTACAGCTGTTGAATTGTCCTTAGAGCCTGAACGGCATTGTAGATGCAAGTAGGGTCACCTTCTAAATTATATTCTCTGGACAAAATTACAGTTAATATCAGTATGTATGAAACCTACTACAATATATTTCACATAGGTAGCAGATAGAGGTATTAATATTATTTTAATTATTTATGAGAATTAAACTGTTAATAGCTTTCATATCGACGCCAATGTGAACAGTAATGCAGCACATATCTATATCGTTTCTATTTACACCAACTCTTTTTAGATTAGTCACAGACATGCCGCTACTGTACCACAAACCAAACGTGGCGTTCACCTGAAGTCATTCTGCAATTCCAACGACATCAGGTCACTGTCAACGGGAAATATATCACATTTAAACTCTTCAATTTGCAGATTGGGGAACACACTCCGATTCTGCAAGTGCTTTTCGCATAGTTCACTTCTTCTTGGCACAAAGAACAGGTGAAATTCCACTGTGGTTTGCTTTGTTCTGTAACATTGAATAATTGTATTTAGGAATTTAGGTATTTAGGAAACTATCAACAGTAACGGCTTTAGTCATTATGAATATCCAAATGACAGCACTTGGTAAGGCCTCCTGCCCTACATTCTCACCTAGTTAAGGTAATAGATACATACAATAATGAGAATTACATTTTTATTTCTTCATAATAAAATCAAACACAGCTGGAACTGGCCAGTACACTGCTAACTTTGTATTCAATAAAATCATATATGTGCTATAATATTATGTTTTATTATTATTAAGAATAATGATAATTGAGAAAAGTACATTGAATTAAAATTGGCCACAATATATTGGATATAGTTTCCTTGGCCTTGGCTGTAAAACTGAATGGAAAATTATTTATTACTAATTTAAAACATACATACATAACCATCACGCTAGGTCCCTAAAACATAAAACATACCTCAATGAAATAATAAAATCAGCAACCAGATCCATAAGATTCAGTTTGGGTCTCGCAATAAATATGATGTGCTTAACAGTGATGGTGGGAAGGCTGCCGGGGCGCAGTGGGAAGATATCGGCGACTTCATGCTCCTTCAATAAAGAGTACTGGGCTACCAAACCCACAGGATCTGCTATCCATTCGTCCCAAATAATAACCTGTAGGAAATTATGTGGTCTGTTATTTGTGTAGTGCTTCAAATGTACGTCTAATTTCTGGATACCAGCTCATTAATCATCCAAACCCCTTGTATGATTAATAAAAGCTTCCAACAAAACTTCACCTTTAACCAATATTACCCCAAACAAATAACTAAGAAGACTCAGGATTTTGACTTAGGACCATACTCTGAGTTGGTGAACGAAATACTGAAGTTATTGTTATCTACTTTTGCCTTAGCCACTTTTTAATAACAGGAAGTATAAATTTACAATGCGATTGTACTATTAAGTATAATAAAATAAAATATAAAATACTTTTGGTCCTTTGCACTGCTCAAATAGATTTAACAGTTCTTTTCTCATTGTTTCTTGCAACAGCGAGACATTTAGTCTGCCTCCGGAGAGGTGAGAGCAGATCTTTGTTTCCTTCATTGTTGTTATAATTTTTATTAAATTGTTTGGTAATAAGAGATCACTTTGCTAGTATTTGAACAAGTTTTATAAAACGTTTTCCTCTCATAGCACGTCCTTATAGCTCAACCTGTTCACAATTTACATCTCGGTATCTGTCACTGTCAACTACGAACTGTCATATAATATGTCAAAACTGAGTTCCACTAGACGATAAAAATGTTATAAACAGAATTACACTCGAAAACAGCACTCTATGAGGGTAGTCTTAGTAAATAGTCTGGTGGTAAATAATGGTAAATAATTGGTCTGTTTCATTTTCACATTTTTGCTACGAATATATATTTCTACTTTGATTTAATGAATGGCACTAAGTTATGTAAAATATACAGTTTCATATTTCGTCGTTTTAGCGCGTGAATAGATTGATCTCTCGCCCGCGTATGTAACGTGGAAACGTCATTTATGTACTTTTATATTTTTATAGTTAATACGCGAAGGAGGCATTGCAATCTAATCATGAGTAAATATTATAAATATTTTAGGAAACCTGAAAAAAATAAAGTGTAGAAAAATTCATTGACATTGACATTATATTAAGTAATTGAATCATGAAATTTCGCAGCATATGCATGTTTTTTTTTGTTATAATTATTATGCAATGCTAATAATGAAATCTAGGAAATTTAATTGAATTAATGAATAGTTATATGTCATATTACACCATTGAAAGAGCTTATAAAAATGTAATTCTAATTCTTTCAATGGCTGAATGGAATGCTATCGCATTCCTTGTGAAGATTCTGAATGCAGAATGAATGGAATGGAATTCCTTACGAAAAGAACTGTTGAATGCACTGTGATTACAGAAAACGCATGCATTCGGATTAGGTAAGCGTCGTTATATCCTGTAGTTTAGGTCTCATGTTAATAATCAAATTACGACCGTTTTTTTTTTCTGAACCAGATTAGTCCAGTGCTGGACATAGGTCTCCTCTTATATGAATTGGTTTTAGTTAGGTTTGGCTACTAAGCTGGCCACGTACGGATTGATAGTCTTCACATTCCTCAAAGACATTTCTATAACATACTCTGAGATCCAAGGTTGCAGGTTTCGCAGCGATGTTTTTCCAAAGCATTATAGGCAGTGATGTTTAAATTTTAAATTATAAAAATACACATAAGAAATGTCAGAGATTATAACCAAAAACCCCCCGTGTAAGAGGTTGAATTTCAAACCAATAGACTATCACTCCTTATTAATTACCCAAGGATAATTGTAGCATATTATGTAAGGGATATTCCGGATTATAATACCAGCCAGCTACATAAAGTGCTGGTTGATATATTTTTTTTTACATAGCATGGAAAAACAAATAATTATAAATTCATTAATTCATATTCACGTTGTTGTGGATGAAGTGAGATTATATTGATTGTATATCAAAATGCCTCTAGTTAGTTTATAATTACATCTTTTATTTTTGTGCCATTGACTCATTTTAATTTTACATAAACTGAAAATATCTACATACATATTAAAATCAATCGTATAATAAGCGTTATTTTCATTTAAATAACTTAAACATGCGAAACTGTTTTTTAAAATTATTAAGAATATAAAATAGTTTTAAAAGATAATACGTAATAATTCAGTTTAAAATGTGATGGTATGGGATTTTTTCAAATTGATGAAATGTATATTGAAAATTATATCAAATAGATAAAATTACAGTTAACTATTATTTTATGTGGACGCAATAAAACATAAGTTATAATATAATGAAATTGTTATAGTATCAAGGGATAAATGCACAAAACATGTTTTTTCAAAAAGATAAAAGAGTGTGGGTATTTTGATTGTAAGATATTGATATATTTACGAGTAGCATGAATTGCCATTGGCAAGGTGTTGAAATTGATGTTTTACTGGTTTTTTGACCGTATAGAAATGCCGTAGGGTGAACAGCAACAAACAGTTTGTTGTATGAGTCCTAATAAAGTGGTTCCCGGCAGAATTTGTATGTACGCTGCATAAATGTATGTTTGATGCGTCAAGCCGGCTATCGGGCCCTTTATGTTGATTTTCTTGTCATTATACTATTCTATACTTTTACCCTCAAGAACTTAACATTAATAGCTGCGCTCTGCATAGTAAACGGTAGTAAAAAGTTACAAGATTCTTCTCTTATATTGCTCTCGCCTTATAGTAATTTTCTCCATAAATTCATCGATGGTGAACACAGGCCGTTGAGAGCCATGAACATTTTGTATATTTATATTTGGAGCAAAGATCTTTTATGTTTTCTCTTATTAAAATAAGCTTACATTTTAAACGTAGAGCTCATATACCAATCATTTCCTGTCGATAGATGCTTACTTTCCATAATTTGTTATTTAAACTTTTGCAAACTTTTAATACATTGGAACCAATAAATAGGCGTGGTGAACATAACTATTCAAACAAACTAGCCAATCTGCAATGTTCCAGGGTCGGTACGTGCCGAAATTACCGAGTAGGTTGTCTACTGGTGTATAGGCAGGATATGTAGGTACTAGGTAGTGGCTCAGCGGGCGCCCTTATCACTTGCGTACCGCGAGCGGCCGACTGCGCGCGGCGCGACATCGATTTTTCCACCAAACAAGCCATTTTCAACCATCAATGCCACTGTAAACACGTTTTGCTCGCTCGTTAACGTCTCCCAAAACATATCCTGCAGACACAGTGTTAATTGTGAGTTTGTTACAGATAAATAATGCGGCAACATACTCCGACAACACAACGTAATGGCCGCCCAAAATAAAGGTAAGTAGTAGTACTACTATTCACATATTTTCAACATTTTCACATGTTTCATCCCCTTTATCATATACAAATATGTTATATTTTAAACCGGTGATACATTTCACATATTATTTAAACAGTTTGGGGTTAAGGTTGTAGTTTCAAAGGGCGTTGTAACTGTTCAAGTGCACATCGTTTTGACATGATGATAACGGGAAGCGTGGGCGAAAATCGGTCGTGTGTTGTTTTATGGCATTTAATGATAACAGTGCCGCTTTTATTCGATTATTGTTGTGACTGCAGTTTCTAAATCGTGTTGTTGTGTTTGAATAAATAGATGCGTTCAACTGAAATTCATTTCAATGAAATTTATACATAACACCGAGCAGAGATATCATGTAAACGGTATTTAAAGATGTACACATCTTTAAAGCAGTCAATTAGCCGATGACCCTGAATATGAACACATGGATATAACATATTTCCCATACGTTACTAAAGTTTTCCACCGGCTATGGTCTTGAGAAATTCATCTAGATTTTTCTATATCCATCAGTCGTTACACAGGTTCGTTTGATACTTAGTTAATTTTTACCTGGTCTCTTACAATTATAGTAAAGAAAGCGGCTCTCCTAAGTCCACGTCTGGCCCTCATGGGGACCATTTAGATTACTTATAGGGATTTAAAAGGCATTAATAACATATTATGGGTTTATCCGTGTATATGAAAATTCTATTTCGATTTCTTGTATCCGTAATAGAGGTGTATTTGATATACTCGGCTAGGTATTGTTTTTGAAGGAAATTCCAAAGGGATAACGTTGCGTGGCAAGCGTACTACGAGATGACGAATTAATCTCAGCGATCTTCAAGGTTACTCGATGAAGCTTCTTTAGTTTCATTTATCATCCAACTCCATCCAATGTAATAATAAACTGCAATAAAAAATTATCTATAACAAAGATAATTTTTGTCTATTGATCTTAAATGGGAAGTTTTATCAGAGAGCTTACTTATAAATACTTAAAAATAATTATTAGTTTATATGGCAATGTATTGGGTGTTAAATTTTCTTGTTAAGCACACCCCGACACATTTTACGTACGGGCAGCATAAATGTCCCGATTGCTGTTTCACAGCAAATGCCGCGCCGGGGTTTTTGCGGGTAGGGCCTTGTTTAAAAACCAATTGTCCTGTTAATTTTCAAGGCGGAATTATTTCGAAATCATTTGTACGTCAATTTTATTATTCTTTAAATGATGACACTTATTTGGAATGGTGTAAATGGTGATGGGTAAGTCAGTATTTGCTTTTAAATATTAAAGAAATTAAAGAGTTATCATCTTATAAAATAATGTATAATTATAGTTTTATTTCCTCGCTACTTTGCAAGTAATGAAATAATAAACGGAAAAATAATGTCATTTTTTGTAATCGATAAAATACTTGTATATTTTTAACTAGCTGACCCGGCAAACGTTGCTTTGCTATATAATTTATAATTAACACCCCCCTAACCCCCCTTACGGGTGGAATTTCGTAAAAACCGTTCTTAGCTGACCTCTACTCGCCGAAAGGAATATTCCTACCAAATTTCAAGTCTCTAGGTGTTCTGGTTCCGGAGATTTCGCGAGGAGTCAATACATCGCTGTAAATCTCCTATATAGAAGATAAAGGGGCAACCGACACGTGGTGCGAGGCAGAGTCCTTCTTGAGCTGTATCTTGCGGCAGTGCACGGACCACAGGCGGTGCTTCTTCTTCTTCTTGCGCGGCGGCGTGAGCTCGGCCTCCACGCGGCACTCCTCCTGGCCCGTCTTGATCCAGTACGTGTACACCTGCCGACACACAGTCTCCACTCTACAGTCTACCCACTGAGCTGCTGACGATCACCCTCAACACAGTGCACTTTTGCAACGTAAATATATAATAATAAATAATTATTACCGACCAAAAAACATGTCACAGTTCAATAGACATTTTTTCTCTGGACAAATATTACACACATTCAATTTGATAATTATAAGAAATATTAATTTTAAGAACTTTTATATGAAGCGGTACCTGCTGGCAGGTCTTGGACAGCATGACCTGCGCGATGGAACAGTAGTTGGAGGGGAACACCTTGTGTAGAGCCCTAAACAGGGACTGGTCCGAGCCCGTCCACTCCGAGTCGATGTCGCCTACGGTCAAACCTGTACCATATACAATTTAATTACGAGACATCATTTAAACATTATATTATTTGATTTGAAAAAAAAGATTTGTAATCGCTATAAATCAATTGTTGTTTCCCATACGAATTCTTTAGATTGCATTTAAACTACACTACATATTTTTAGTTCCATCTTATAATTCAAGTTATACACTTACCACTGTTACTATCTACTACAAAAATACTCAGTCCCTGGAGAGAGGCACAGGGTTATGTGAGATTTTACCCACTAAAACCCCCTCTGTGGCCTTCCTGTGCACTGTTGGAGGACGCTCGTATCTTTCAGGATGGTCCGGGCCTCCTTTAGGGGGTGTTACGACGCGCGGGAGCTATAGACACGACAGGACATACCTAGAGCGTTGTACTGGAGCTCGGCGGCGGCCTCGCCGCTCACCTTGTTGAGCCCATTGGTGCTCCAGTTGCTGTTGCTCGAGTTACTGTTACTGCCTGCAAAAGATTAATATATTTTAGTTATTGGATCATTTATTGGGACACCTGAAAATATATACCATATTATTATTATTAACCGACTTCAAAAAGGAGGAGGAACTCAAATTCGTCTGTATTTTTTTTTTATTTATCAATTTGCTACTCCGTGCAATGGCTCTATTAACACAAAATCTGAATTGCATCTAAAAATCAAAATATTCAGTGTATTGCCTTCTAGCTATATTGTATTGGATCGTCAGTATCGTCGTGTCGCTGTATTGTATTGGATTGTCTTGACAGTATTGGATCGTCAGTATCGTCGTGTCGCTGTATTGTATTGGATTGTCTTGACAGTATTGGATCGTCAGTATCGTCTTGTCGCTGTACTGTATTGGATTGTCTTGACAGTATTGGATCGGCAGTATCGTCTTGTCGCTGTACTGTATTGGATTGTCTTGACAGTACTGGATCATCACTATTGTCTTGTCGCTGTATTGGATTGTTGCCGGGCGTGAGCGGCGCGGGTCTGGGGGCGGCCGGGCGGCGCGTACCCTTGAGGCAGCGGTTGCTGTCGTTGCTGTCCTCGGAAGAGGCGTCGTTGGGCGAGTCGATGGCGGGCGCCTTGCCCTTGTCCTCCTCGCCCGCCGCCTTCTCGCGGGCCAGCTTCTCGCGCATGCCCTCCTGTGGTCGAACAAGACATGCCAATTTACACCGCCGCTACACAACGTGCCAGCTACAACTAACAGTGGACACGCACCAATGAGTATCAGTAGTGAACCCGTTAAACCAATCATTAATAGAAATAGATATTAATACATTTTCATTGTTAAAATTTAATTTATCTATTAATTATAAAAATTGATTACAGGAAAAGCCAAAACATCTCTATGACCGCCGCCCAATGTCACTGTGCCAATTTCGAAGATATCCAAGTAATATAATTTTAGCTTTACAATATATACAATACACATACATATTACCAACAGGTGTGGGGAAGCGTGTATAGTTTCCCCAGTCCACTAAAAATACTTCTTTTTCATTTTACCATTATTATTAATATCAATATTGATTGTAGGCCGACTTCTTGGAAACAATGGACAGTCACTACGCACCAGAAGCATGTAGCAGCTGGCGCTGCACGGCTCCGAGAAGGGTTTCTTGTCGGGCCCCTTGCGCTTGGTGAGGTTGGGTCCCGGGTGGCAAGCTTGTAGACCTGTCAGGTTTAGTAACTTTTCAAATGTATTTACGGACATTGCTATTGTGAAATGTCATGTATGTGATGGGACACAAATGACAATTATTTTATTGTCAAACTGAATCTTGATGTGTTTGTAGATTAGAAGAAATTTTAATAATTAAGAATACATAAGGATCGAGATTTTTTTACGCATAGACATTTAGAACGAGTTGGATACAAAAACTCTATATTGTATGTATAGTGTGTAAAAAACATAAGACTATTTATTGGAATTAAAACAACTTAATAATGAGTACTTCTTACAATTCAATAATTGGGCTTGATTACATCTGAGGCAGAATGCTCTTTTCCTTTCTATTACACTTAGAATACACTAAGTTGAAACGAAACTAAACATAAGATGATAAGAACAGTAGATTGGGTGTTTATGAATAAGGCAGAGAAACATCTGAAGGTAACCAAAATAAAAATGTCTATTGAAAACTAATGAATATATATTATAAGCCAGGCGAGTGGTTACAGTGACTAAATAATATGGCTGCATAATAGCTTACAATGTTGATATAACATTAAAAAAATTATATTGAATCGATAATAGTTTTTGTTTAATAAATCACCAAATGATTTTCATTTCGAGACTAACATTCTTTTTTATATCCCACTGGGCATGGGCACAGTTCTCTCAGTGCTGGTGTTGGAGGCCTTACCGCTCGGCCACAGCTACTGGCGGCGCGGAAAAATAAAAACAAATGTACGACAACTTATGAAGCATGCCACAGCCGGTCGCTGTGGCAGCCTTCTTAAGTTGTCTTACATTTGTTTTTATTTTGCCGCGC
>DWQT01004405.1:0-11299 GCA_018244895.1 Myscelus amystis hages
GAAAGAATTTTTCAAATCGGACCAATATTTCCTGAGATTAGCGCGTTCAAACAATCAAACAAACTTTTCAGCTTTATTATTAAGTATAGAAGTATAGATTTAGTCATATACGGTGCGGAGATGCAGTATCGCAAGTTGAAAAGCGATGAATGCCGCTCGGCGTGCACCGGGCGGCCAGGTAAAAACTGGCGAATCGAGAACAATCCGGCTTCGCGCCGGCCACCCAGACCGTGCACAATCTAGGGCGTCGAAGAACAACGCTAGGGTTGTCAAATGTACGAAATGGTACTTGAAATTTCTTATAAAAAAATATATTTTATTTAAAAGTTCTCAAACATCCTGACTTTCGATTTGAGCGAGTTTTGTAACAAAAACCATACCATCTACGATTAAATCGATCAAATACTATTTTTCAATAACACCTATGAAATTCGTAGAATAGATAATTATGCTTATAAATAGGTACTTTTAACTATTGTACCAACCTGCAAGAATTTTATTTTTTGTATTGCAACGTATAAATTTGTTAGATAATTAATTCGTACAGAATCGGTACAATTGAGAATCGGTACATTATTATTGTGTTTCAAAAATGTTTCGGACAACTGACAACCATATTTCGGCCGTAGACGCCGCAGCGACGATTGCAATTCTCGCTGCCCGATAAATTCTAAGAATGCGCTTATAATAAATTCTAAGAACTAGGGTATAGACGGCTTATCAATACCGTGCTGTAGATATTTTTGAACGTATCCTGTTCAAAAGCCGCGTTGCGGATTTCACAAAAACCTCGATCGCACTTCGCGGAACGGTCCATTAATCATTTATCATTGGAGGCATAGCATTATCGACGCACTTAAGCTTTGATGTGTGCACCTCGACACCAATAAAAGCGGTATTACATTTTATTGCCATTGCACATTATGGGTTTACGAGAGTCGCACAGGGATTCCGAGGTGTTGATAAATATATGAGTAAATGAGTGCTCATAGTCAACGGTTGTCGTTTCGAATGCTTTTTTTGGTGAGCAAGACGCGTCGGCCGACTAGAGAGACGGATGAGTATTATTAAAATTATTAATGTGAAAATTAACTGAAGAAAACCCGCCGGTGCGCATATAAATAAACCCGTAAAAGCGAAACTATCATTTAGCTCAGTACCTACCAGCTCGCTTTTGAAGGTAACTGTCTTGCTGTGCACTGATTAAGTCTCATAATAAAGTTCGCCGTTTTAATTAACGCGAGTAGGAAGAACAGATACGGCTGCGTTTTATGTTGAGAGACTAGTTCGCGCCCGCGGCTCCATTCGGTTTAAGCTGTTGTCAATAAGAAGACGAGACCAAAAAAACCATGTAGGTACTTGCTCAAAATCAATCAAATTCAACTTCTAACTTTAGCCCAATGGGCGACCAATTCTATTTAATTCCATTGAAAGCGGCCGCTCGCAAAGAAATTACTCATATCCTTACAAATCTCATAATTAGCATATAACATGCGTACAAAGAACTATTCATCTTATTTCTGTCTTGCAAGTGTGTTAGCTGTCAGTGATGTTTTTAACCAAATTAGAACATTCATTCATTCAACATATCGAGCAAGAAATACTATTCCTACGTAATAAATGTACGGCTTTCCACAAGCGAGAGTAAGTATATAAACGGTAGGTATAACAGATCATTACTGACCACTCAGGTCAGCGGCAAACATTCTCAACCGGCCATCGGCCCACCATTCTTCTCGGTTCGTTTGCAACCGTGCAAATATCACCTTTATTTGTCCGCAACGTACGTTTTACATTAGAATAACGAAAGATACATAGATAGCAAAGACGAAAAGGTCCAAGCTAAAGTAGTTCCTGGAATGCATCGATATTTTTTGCAATGATTCGCGTACGGATCACAAAAACTATCGCTTCTGTAGCTATAAGCACACGCGTGACCGTAAATTGAATTTAACTTTTGTTATTAATACATTATACATTTCAATGTTAATATTGAAGCTAATTTAATAAAAATTAACTTCTCTAAAAATTAAGGATAATATAGAGACGTATATTTTGTTGATTTAATACACGTGTATTTGGCATGACTAATACAATCGGGCAGGATTTCCTCCATTTCCAATGCACACAACGGAACAAATCCTAAAATGATCGCTTCGAAATTTATATCTTTAACGGCACGAGATGCGGAAATGACGAACGATCGCTAGCCAGTAAGTACCACTGACATGTAAGGCGCATCCGTGGCATGGCTTTGCCGTGGCTTCGTAGCTCAGCTCGGCGTGACTCCGCTTAGCTTGTGGGCAGTACATTATTACATTACATCTTTTCATTTCTCCATGTATCGGCGTTGCTTTGCTGGCCTTCCAGCTACGCCGATTTTTGGAGTTTACTCCTTAAGTAACGATTTGAGTTATAAGGCCCGGTACCGGACATTTTATGTGGAGTAAAATCAAGTGTGACACGAAAGTTGAGGCGTTACGTAGAAAGGGACAAACATGTATATCTGTAGGATTGAACGTGCAATAGAATGAGATGGAATACATTACACAGCGTATATTATATTTTAGTTTTATGCGTTGATTGCGCGGACCACGCGTGCCTAGAAATAGCCTATTCTTCCTTGCTTTGAAGGGTGCTAGGTTCTATTTTTCTATGGGTTTCATTGTGGATGATGAGAATGAAATGCTCAGAAAGGTATAAGGTACAGGTACAGTGATATCAAATTGTGGCCGAAGATGTATATAATATCGGAGAGGCGAGCGTTAAGGCGAAGTTGCATTTACCTTATTTACTTTTATTTTTCGTGTAATATTCGTGGTTGAATAATTGAAAAGGTGATTTCCCAAGACGCTTCGGTCGAGTAACTACATTTTGGAGACCAGACTGATTTCTTGGAAAATATAAGTGTGCGTGTGATTAAGACGATAAACTATTTATGAACGACCCACAGGGCGCCTAAACTGTTTATACCTAATTACTGATACGTATCGAGTTCTTTTTATACGTGAATAGAAGGGTTTACTTTGCTTGTTGTATATAATTTCTTTTGAATAATCTTTGTTTTTCGCTGCAGTAGCAATTAAGTAATTATTATACCTACATGCAATTTATTCAGACTATGTGGAGGAGTTTTGACCAACAGCTATAAATCAGTAGTTTCAAAGACTAACTAATGTAATACGGTAGAGTTTTCCAACACAGAACCATCAGAGCAACTCTGTAATGACGAATCTATTTCGACAGTCAATGTCTTAAGACAAAGAGAGAAGTCTCCGATAGACGCCTCCATAGATATTAGTGCCTTGAAACCATCACCTGAACAAAATCCCAAGATATCTCACAATTTGCAAACGGCGCGTGACTCAGCGTTAAAAGTAAAACAGGTTTGCGTCCGTGATTGTGAATTATCACTGTAATAAGTTGCAATCTTATCGCAATGTAAGTATTAGAAGTTTTTATTGAATTGTTTATTTTACAATATTATTAGCATAGCTGTCGTTAACTTCTATAATGAATAGAAATAACGGTTTTAAATTATTATGTTAGACTTTTTGGTCTAGTGGTGGAGCCACCAATTGCCGAGCAAACATTGTTGCGAGTTTGATTCCCACCCAAAACAAACAAGCATGAGAAGTACATTTATTAGTTTTGTTGGGTGTACTATAACAATTGACAGTTATAAAGGTAAGTATTACATATTATGTAGGTATGTAATATTTATAAATGTTTTCACCAATCTTCCGACTACAGTAACACAGTAATTTAATAATAGTAACAATAATTACAATTGAATTGTATTGTATTAATTATAATTATTGGTTAGCGTAGGTAGGATAATAAAACTTTTTACAATACAAGTATTATAATTCAAAGTGCGATAGATGACGTACGCTATAAGACAAATCGTATATGGGCCTTTTTTGTAATTGGCAATTGGAAAAGTCTTTAAACTTTGACGGAACGCGAAAGATCATCATTATTAAAACTTCGTGAGAACCGGCACTCGTGTTCCTTCCGCTTCATTCAACGTTTTAGTACTATACCTAATAATATTTCCGCTGGCACAGTCGTCGAGGGCTACTTATACGATTAGATATTTATATCTGTAAAGAATTGAATTAAAGCTAGCCGGAGCGTTGAGCACGGGATAATTTGAAATAGTTTACATAAATGAAACACTACATAAGTTTTTAGTCACAATATTGAATATCTGATTTAAATACCACTTTTAATAGCTTCTATCAATCTACTACTGCCACTACCACCTAGTATCTACTTAGTACCTACTGCTCTGTCATTAGAGAATAGGTGTCAATAATATATAATAAGTATTAAAGTTGCTTACATACCTATATTTTATTGAAATATGCAATGACCGAAGCAATAGTGCTAAGGAACAAACGACGGTCCAGCTATCGTACTGGATGAAGGATCGATTGTGCATAATGGTAATAAGAGCTTGAACAATACAAGATGCAAAGTGAAACATAGAGACATATGTGCACGTCGCGGAACGGAACGGTAAGAGCACGCGGCCGCAGCGGGCAGGCGACCGCCGACACGAATATTTCACTTATTTTGCATACTAACAAGAAACGGAGCGACTGCGCGCGACATTGCGTCATCGGCGCGCGCGGCTTGCGCAATCGACTCACGCGCCGCCATTCATCCGGCCGCACCGGCTGGTAACAGTCTAGATTCGTAACATCTAGAGCCATGTTTCCGTCTCGCCGTGTGAGCAGAATATGCTTATTAGCTTTAGCTCGCGCGAGGTTGCCGCGCGGTGGCAAGGTTACAGCTGCCGTTCGCGACGCCCGCGCTCCGTGCGACCGTCGACGCTACCGTAACCGTACCCTACCCGACGCTGAAACGTTAATGGCATTTTTTTTTCCGCTTCCCGCCGAACATTAATTCAATTCGAGATCAGGTATAAAACCAATTACAGATGCCTTTATGGCCGTGTCTAAAATAGCAGACGTCGTTACGTCTATGCGATAGATATTGTAAAAGAGAACAAAAAATTTGTACGAGCTAAATTAATATTCTTTTAACATTATGAAACACATCAAAGCAAAAATGTTTTCACGCTCTGAATAGCACGTGAACTAAAATAAATATGAAGAGTTGACTTTTCCAACTAGAGATGTAGATCAAGAAGTTAATAAGGGGTGAGTATGAATAGTGAAATTCACAAGTGTGTCAGCGCCGGCACATTCATTCATGCCATACATACGCGGGCCGATTAGCCGCAGCCGTCGTATTTCTATGGAGGTTTTTACGATAACGGACCGGATGTTTCCGTCTTACATATCATTGTTCCCGTTGGTCTGTTGACTGGCAACATATTCGGTACGATTATTGCCTTGAAAAAATTCATTTCAACAGTATCGCCTTTCCGGTTCGATAACGGTATTTTGTTTACCGATAAATTGAAAACAAGTATGTATGTCGTTTTCTTGGACTGTCTACATCCGGCCATTATTAACAAATCGATATCAATTGGTTTTTTTTTATTACGAAATGTACCAGAAAGTGTTTATATTGTGAAGCCAATAGAGCGTACAGCTAGGAATGAAGTGAGATTACGGTCGGTCCTTAGAAATTTCAATCGATTATCTAATCGAAAGCGCATACGAGTAGATTCAAGACGCCGCGAGAGACGCCGCCATCCGCTTGGCAACCAGACAAACGCCTCGGTTGCACCAGTACAATTTGATGTATGCTCACCATGACACAAAACAGACAATATTTCAAACTGGCACATAGCCATGACACACTTATTTGTTTTTCGTTTATTCATGTTCAAAAATTGTTAACACTTAGTGCACAGGTAGGTGACTAATGTTCATTGGGAATGCGAGCTCGAAAGAATTCGAATCTGGCTCAATTCGAACTGTACCGTGGAAAGCAAAACGTACCGATTAATCGTTCGAAAGAGCTATTTAGTAAAATGTTTGCCAAACGCTGTCAGTATTAACAAGTGCTAACAATTGTGGAAAAATTAAAAAAGGAAAGAATAGAAATGTGTGCATATATTATTGCATTTTAGTTTAATGTTTTACATCCTCTCACTCAGGGTGTGTGGGGTCCAAATCCTAGAGTACAATCGGTCCTCAACGGCCACACTTATACCTTTTAAAATTAAATATAACTTGTGTTAAGGGGAAGGAAAAAGTGACAGTTTCTCAAAAACATCGGAAATCTTTATCCATTCTTTTATGGCACCAGTGTACAATCACGTAAAAAAAGATAAAAGATGAAGCAGTTGTACAAAACACACATTCCTTTCTCGGTTGTATTTCAAAGATGTATTTTTTGAACTCAGTGGAGCGTAAAATGAAAACATGTCATCATTAGTTTCATTGATACGGCTTATTGGTATCAATCGATCATATAGAGCGTACTACGTTATTTAATTAAAACGAATTAACATAATCGAATTACGAGTAAGCGATCTACGCGTACTTATCTGGGGCGAGGACGGTGCGTCAAATCATGTTAACATTTTCAACTTTGTATGTAATCATTGATTCCCATATATTATGTAAGCCGTATTATTGTATAAACGTTTTTATAGGATATCCAGTACGTAGAAACAATAAAATACATAAGTAATGAATATAATTGTAACAAAGTTTATTAATAAATCAATGTAAGTATACTTCGTAATCTCAATATATTAGTTACACAAACACCTGAACCTAAAAAAGATTAATTGAGATGTGCACCCAACTGGGAGTCAAAGCAGCGATCATCCAATTTACCAACCAGTAGCCAAAGTGACAAAAGAAGATTTTCTACGTGTCAAAGATTACAAATTATTGGAGTAGACGTAAGGCAATACTGATTTACAGTCGTAAATAGCGTATTCAATGCGACAGTCATAATTCAATTGGAACGAACGCACAAACCTATCAACAGTCGCGCTCTCGAAGCGCCGCAGATAATATAATTAACCGGCGATATTTCACCCGCGAGCGGTCGTCGCGGTGCCGCCGCGAACAATACGCCCTTTAGAACGCACACGTCACCGGCTAATTGAGTTTGAGACATTTCACTTGAAGCAATCCGGTATTGCTAGCTACTGTGTCAATTAACCCCACTCGTATTGATAGCTATTAAATTACCCACCGATCACCGTAAAGCCACCACTGGGAGACTTGATGGACCGGACTTTCGGTTGAACGAAAACTTGTAATTTTCGTAAAAATATTTATAAAAGTTTAATTGTTAATACACATGTATTTCTATTCAACAATGAATTGCGAAAGAAAGCATAATTTCTAACAATAGAATATTTGGGTACACACTCGTAATTACAAGAGCTATTACAGATATCGATCGAAGCTAATTCGAGCACAACTGTGAACAATTCTATTTTCAATTCGGCGAAACTTTGGTCGCGGGCAATCCTCATTGTGTCGCCGTCGTCGTTCGGAGCGACGCTGTAAACAAAACGACCTTTAAACGTAAATGTCACGAGCTAATTGAGTTGGGAGACAGTTCAGTATAAGCAGTAACCGATAATGTCGGATATCAATTAAGTATAACGCTGGAATTGTAACAAGTACGTAGGAGATATTTGTTGCAAATATAATTCATATACATATACCTACCTACGTGTTATGAAAGCGCCCAATTTGATTGTATAGTGTTATAGATATATTAAATATAATAGGATTGCATTTGACTACGAGCTCACCAGATGTTAAGAGAGGTGTTCTTTTGGTTAGCTTAGTTAATATTCTCAAGTTAGGTTTTTCTCCACCCTTTTAGTGGCCCACAGCTGGACTCCCTCTCACAGTGAGAGGGATTAAGGCCATAGTCTACCACGCTGGCCAAGTGCGGGGTGGTAGACTTCACCCATCTCAGAAAATATTAGGTATACATGTACTGTATATGTATAACATCTCTAATGTATCCTGACGATGTCTTCCTTCACCGTTACAGCAAGTGATATTTAAATTTTAGATATAAAACGCACGCAACAAGTGAGAGGTGCGTGACAGGATCGAACCCAGAGGCCGGGTAGTGAGAGTCTGAATTTCACACCACTAGGCTATCACTGCTATCACTGCTAGGCTATCACAGGACTAATCACAGTAGGTCTGCATATTTCACAGCCTATGCGACATAAGTAATCTTCCACAATCACACGAGATAACTTAAAGTTTAGTAATTCGTATCAATTATACGTAAGCATGACACGCGTTTCGGCTCCGCTATGACCATCATGATTATATCTCGTGCTGTTCTACATAATTTCGTTTTTTTTTAGTCAATTTTATTACTGCCGATAGGATAATTAATGGGCAGTGTAAATTTTCTAATCATTACGTCATATTATTTATTTAGCGATGTTTATTCATAAACGTGGAAATAATCAGATGTTAGACTAAAATAAAAACTTTTTGCATTTTTCACAGACAACTGAAGAAAATCCGATGTACATATTTGTAAATGTTACCGGATATTAATTTGTCCCTTATAAGAATCGTAATAAAATTCGACCCTTTTCATTTTTCACGGCCTATTTTCGATCATATTTTATTCAGTCGACTTCTTGGCGTGTAAATAAACTAATAACAAAACGTATAGCAAACATTACTTTTAATCGTCATGAAACGTAATTTACGTATTCATAAAAATTCTAAAAGTATTCGAGAATGGTCGAACAGAAACGATTTTTCTGCCCTCGAACCCGCTCAAACATCATCGACGCCAAAAGTAACAAGTAAGCAAGGGCCCGTCATCGCTCGACGAAAATAAAATATTTTAAGGAAACAAATGGAAAAAATAACATTTGAAAATTTTCAACGGTGATTTTTAGTCTATATTTAAAAGTCTTAAATATTGAAGTATATTGAAGCGTGGACTGTAAACGTGTGAAAATATCAACGAACTATGTACATGTATGTTAAATATGGCCGTTGTTCAGTGTCAATACATTTCAGATACAGTTTGACGTTATTGAGCCCCATTCACAAGGCACGTTATCTCAATATTGAAATGGCAACATTGCGTATAGCCGTGTCACTGTCGGACGGGCGCGCTGACCGCTATCGAAGGTGCTCCCGGCCTATCTGAACGGATGTTTATACAAGAGATAGGCAAACTTTCAGCAGTTTATTAACCTCTTGACTTTGAACTCGCCACACATTCTGATATGCGGCGTAATAACACGGCTCGTTTTCGTCACCGTTAAATTTTATTACTCTGCTTCACTACTTCATTCATAAAGCGCCCAACTTATCGCGGCGCGCTTGTAGGATAATTTTTATTGTAAGATAAAAAAGAAAATGTTTCTTGCAACAAGTTATTTTTGTGTTTACAAACAAACATCTACAATATTTACGCTACATTCGGTTCGGATCGAAAATAGGAAAAATATAATACTCTAGTGTTACACGACACAAAGCAATAGTTACAATTTATCAATACAAATGTGTCCGTGATTCCCTCACCCCCGCATGTCGTAAGCACACTTTAAATTCTTTCACACCTGATTTATATTTAGAAGTTTTTGTTTAAGATAACATTATTATACTAAGGCCAGTGCTAACGGCTGAAGATTATTCAAAGACTCGTTTATTACAAATTTGTCTCGTCCGAGTTTTCGCGCATGTGTAAGGCGAAGCGAAGCGCCAAGCGGGTAAAATAAAATGTATAGAATGTGATGTTAACAATATTACAACAACGCAGATTGTACCGTGGACAGACGGTCAAACGTACCGCGTTTTATGCACTAATCTTACATATGAAAGCGGTTGTAAATTTTCATTCAAAAGTGTATAAAACTGCTTTTCGCTCGTTATAGGTAGGTACTCGTACCTATGTAGGAGCGATAATTGCATTATGGAGAGTAACGTTCAGTAGTCTTCAAAAATATCGTGTAAAGTTATTCCAAGAGAAACATTTATAGAACACATCTATAGGCGATATTTCGTAAAAGACCTACTTTTCTAACTACACGCGTGGTGCATGTAGCTGTATACAGCTTTACCGCCACAAATGTTATTTTATTATTGGAGAACATAAAATTCTATATCGAATCTCAAATAGAAATGCACTACTGCATTCACAAGATCAGTCACGTCGCTATCCCCGAGGATAAGTTGGATTCCTTGAGGTCTAAAATGTCTATCTAAAATAATCGGGCGCGTCCTAAAAAGAGTCCAAATCAAGAATATTTTAAGTAGACAAGAAGTTTGATACAAAAATGACCTGAAAAAAGTGTGTTTTTTGAATCTTTTACTCGCAACACAAAGCACTAGATTAAGCTGAACTCCATACGTTCTAAGCTTACGTATCGATGCTATTTGAAGGTTTACGTAATGCTTCTGATAAAATTGTATAGTGTAATACCTACATTTTAATAAATAGCAGGTGGGATACAGAGTTGATTGAGTTAACAAATCAGTGCAGATCGGCGTTAGTCACCGTGTAACGCATCGGAATGATTCACTTTACATAGTTGAACTGTTCGCGAAGTTATCAGCTTATCGACGACGTCAGCGGCTGAAACCGAGAGTGGGCGGTTATCGTTTGCCGCTCGCGCGTCTCTCCAACGTCACTGACGGTCCGTTTAGTTAACGTCATGCTAGAATATTAGAGCAGCCGTGCCATTGTTTTTATCGCCGCACTCGTATATTTATAATACATCACAATTTCTTCGCGTGTATTTTTTTGTTTAGACGAAAAAAGCGCCCGCAGCAATTCTCTAGCGTTCCGATACATATGGATGGGAATTCGATATGTCGCGACTTGATGAAGACAGCGTCGTACTAGTTTCACTCGTGTAATAAATATATGTATAAGGAAATTGTTTTCTACATTTATTAAAACGAACTAGTAACAAAAACACCGTAATGCTTGTGATTGGAGATTACCTTCATTGTAATTATATAAGGAACTATTTAAAGGTGAAAGCTTGTCTTATAGGTATGCAAACGTATTGCATTTGTTTTGTCATCAACATGTCATAAAGGTCACATTTGAGTACGTACATAGCCGGTGGATATCGCTGATCCTATATGACATTGGACGATTACGCGGCGTGCGAATGCGAACCGTCGAGGCGCTCGGTTCGTGCAAATAATAGGTTCAAACACCCGCCGCTGACGAAAACCTCGGCCGAATCTGCGGACACGGTCCGCTAGTGTGCAACGTGTAGATAAAATATAACTGAGCACGAATAGATGTGGCATTCGCTCGGGTCCTCGTTAGTTGCTTTAAATATCTGACGTACCTATACCGTATGATATCGTAACTCAAACTTACTGTTGACCAGAGCTTC
>DWQT01004406.1:0-11297 GCA_018244895.1 Myscelus amystis hages
TCTTAATGATACTGTTTTGTATTGAACGGAAGGAATGACAGATGATATTTTTGTAATTTTGAGTAGCTGAATTGAAATGCGATGTGGTAATACGAATTCCGTTGTTTTCAACACCACATTTAAAGTTTGCCTATTACTCTGAAAATTATTATTATTAATTATTATCAAGTTATCAATGTGAACATTGAATATAAGAGATTTATGAACATTCATTACCCTGTATAACACTCTTATTATTGGTCAAAATGAAAAATAGTCTAGAAATCTATCTTCCTATAAGTAATACACCATGCAGACAACAAGAGGGTTCACAAAAAAAGAACAAAAGTATATTTACTTTGTTGTAATTTGGGCATAAGTTTGAAATAAGCACTTCCTTCAATGACATTAAATACTTTAATATTATTAGATCACTAAAAGATGAAAGTGAGTATCGTTGAAGTAAAAAAAAAGAATGGAAACTGAAAAAAATTACAACATGATACTCACTTTGTAGCCCTGCAGGTTTCCCACTTTACACGTGAAGGTAGCATCTCTGCCCACGACAACAGTTACCTTCGTCTCCGTACCTATCAATTTGGGCTCATCTGAAAATCATACTCATTAATTTACATGTTGAATTTATTTGACACTTAAGTGATAAAATGTTACAATAAATGTTTTAGTATTTATGCAACAAAAGTACGAGTATATAGTGAGGTCGTGTCTGTCTCTGTAAGCGTTGTACGTGCAATAATTGTACGCTAAGGCAATTAATTCACTAGCGCATTGAATACTGAACATAATTGTGACATTCTAATTTCTAGTTAACTTAGATTCCCTTGCTGCCCGGGAAATTGGCTTTGCTGGAAAACCTCGATTATATATGCGCACAACTCCCCGAGAATATTGAAATGTTGAGCGTTCCGAACGACGTAAACTTCTACCATCTCATAAATTATTCTATGATTAATTATACATATAGGTACAAAAAATTATTAGTAAAATTTACGAAATATTTATAAATATATCCTTGAGAAAACCAAAAAATCTGGTAATACAAAAGAGAATACAGGAAAACTACGGTTTTCGTTTAGCAAATATTTAACAGTTTGGATTTATGAACCAAACATGACTTGCGGTGACCAGTCCTACGTCTCAAAAAAAAGCATAGTAAGTATCGATGAGCGGTCCGATGCGTGTGAAGCAAATGCTTACCGGTGTTGGTATTATTTATGTCATTACATAAAAGACTGTATTTGTGAAAAGCGTGGACCACTGACTAAATTTCACATCTATATATGTATGTACATATTATAAGCAGCGCATGCTATTATTTTTCTCTGGGCTCTGTCTTCTACAGTTGGACACACAGCCACATTGTGAGGTGTTGTACTCAATTATATTTATGTATACTTTTCGAATAATTTATGTATGAAATAAATGATGAATATAAACGAAACACGTCAGCTTTGTAGGGAGAGAAATGTTTGATACTCGTTACTTTCTGCCGATTCCGTTAAAAACAACGCGTGATGGTGAAATAATACTAATACTAAGTAGTTATAACAAATGGAAGTGGGCGTGTGTAAAATAAGCTGCAGTTTGGTATTTAATTAATTTCAGTATATTAATTAATAATGAACACTTATAGTTACATGGGACATTGCCTGTCTAATCGAGTAAAATCTCAAAAACTATACCTTTTTTAACATTTGAATCTATCTCATGTAAGAATAGTTTGTGCTGAATTAAAATTAATATCAACAAGTTTACCTTTACATACCTTTGGCGTAAACGAAGCAAATCATCAATGTTAAAACAAATAAATTATTCACACTCATTGTATTACGTTTTATATCGCACGGCGATTTGAACAGCTTTTCAACGTTTTTAATAAATAAAATTCATTGCTTGTCTTTAAAAAATGTCGAATAAAGTTTACGTAGCGCTCTCACGCGATGCCTACTCGCGTCTACGCGGTTCTACGATCGTGCTACGCGATTACGACTGCTAGCCAAAATTTCGGTCCATCGGAGCAACTGTAAGATGACAAAGGCGCAGGCGTAAATTCGGATTTCCGAATTATTTAAGATCTCATAAAGGCATGTAGTATATAATAAACTGTGAAATTTTCAGAGCATTTTATTTTGGAAAGTTACTAGTGTTGTGGAATACTAGTTTTCGAGTTAGGTACTAATAAACTGTTCGGAACCGTTTTCGAATTCCATTTTTTTAGCTTTATATTTTAGCATATTTCAAATTCTGTGTAAGATGTTTAATGTATTCCATTTGGTATAATATTTTTTTTTACATTTATCGTGTACTAAAAAACAGTAATTATGCGAATTAATAAATTAAATTACATATTTAATGTATATATTTTTGTAAATTAGGTTTTATGTGAATCATAAATTTTTTTTTTCGTGTTATCGAGTTCCAGCCGGACGAATGTGTCACGCCGGCACATAACACCAGACGGATTGTAATTTAAAGCTCACGGTAATAATGGAATTGTAACTTCTTCGACACCTTAAATTCGCTTAAAAGTACTCGTACTGTAGACATTTATTTTGTCTTGTATAAGAGATAGATTTAATTTTCACTTAAATAAATTAAAGTCATCTGGCTGATTGCTTAATCATAAACCGCTTGGTTTTTGATAAAATCAAACTGAGATACAAGAAACTACATCTCCATCGTTTTTTAACAAATTACAGTATTGGCAATATATAGTTTTACGGCCAATCGTCTGCGTATAGCAATTTTTGTGAAAGTGCTGTGACTATCATACTTAACATGCATTAGGAAATGTTTTGATGAACGAAGGCTTACGAGTATCAACACGATGTTTTTCTTCAACATTATGCAACATGTAATCGTAAATACGGTATTGTATATTAAAACAAATTCGATGCGACAGGATTCCGATTAATACGTTAACAACTTCAGATTAATTCTAGGTCACGTACAGTTGCTATTATTCTTAGTGTAATTGAATCGTCTGATCGCCTAATCGTACTCAATCAGTCACCCGAAGCCGATTAACTCCGTCAATTAATTGTTTCGTAGGCCACACAGTTTCAATTGTTTCATCTATTGATTCTCGTATTAAATACTTACGATTCAGTTATTATTAAAAGAAATATATCATAAAGCTGACATGTTGTAGGTACAAGAGTATTTAATTCTTTCATGTGCAATAGGGATTCGGACCATTTAAACATTTATTGACTCGTGCGAATAACTGTAATACGATAAGACTTACTTGAAAATTTCGTACAATACGAATATGCTAATGTTCTAAACACCTCAGAAGTCAATAAAAACGACAAGCGAAGCGTAGTTTATAATAGGAATAGTAATTTGTTTCTTCAAATCCTGTACGAAGAATGAATTCGGAATGGTGTTTGCCCAGTACTGTATAGACTACCTGTGAGTGTGCGAGTGTTGTAGAGTGTTCATAGATGTAAATTATTCCATTTCTTTCCTTAAACCAAAGTAGATAACATTTTAATTAAAGATGAAAGATTGCATTGTATTTTATGCCAAGCGAGCAGTATCACCACGATGACGGATCGCGGTACATTCATGTTCGGAAGTCCGCCAAATGCATTATTTTTATGACAGAAATGCCATTAACTGCTTTCATACTTCTTTCCTTCGTCGCCGGTTCACTTACGCAATAACAGCCAAAATCGCGCGGATATGATATATTTGCACAATTAAAGTTAGGATAATACAACATTTATCAGGATATTTTAAATAAAACTCCATTAAAGATTTGAAATCGTTTATTTTTATAAGTTATGGCGTAACACAACATTGTTATTTAGTCCATTTATATGTGTTACAATACATAATACACAGGCATTCCTGTTACCTTTGAAGCCATTAAAATATACAAATTACAAGTAAACCTTATAAGATAGTTTAAGTGTTTCCAGTATTATTAATTATATCTAGTCTGTAACACTAATACGTTAAATACGTCATATTTTTAAAAAGCAGAATCGTTGTTCTTAAAATGCTTTGCCAACACGTCTTGGCGGAAGCAGTTTATGCAAAAATATCTTTAAACTACCAAATTACGCCAGACAATTTGATCAATAATAATAAACAATCGCCTTAATAATATTTCCTACTCTATACGCAAATAATACAATATAACACACCTTTATTTTACAAAAGCTTTCTAATGTTGTTTTATTCTGCAACTGGTCTTCCACGCTCATTACGTTCGATACTTCCACAATACACTTCTACGATAAAAAATAATATGCACACCAACCATCCGAGTACTATAATCACAATACAGCCTGCAAAATGTTCTAAAGATAATGGAATCGGACCTTTATTTCTCGCATGCTTAAACAAATGATTCTTTTGTCGTGCAAACCGCATGTGCCAAAATTGAGTGTACCCTGACTCGACAGCTCTGCTTAAAATTGTGTTCAAAGGAGCTGCTAAGGGAGAAAACTTTCTCATATACATAACAGTAGGACTGTTTATAATTTTTCGAGGAATCATTTGAAGTCGACGAGTTCCATTATAGTCAAGTAGGTGCTCTATTACTATCTCCTTATTAAAAGCCAGTACAAAACTTGAGGTACCCTTAGATATTTTACTTAGCATTTGGTATGCAGCGATAGAATCTAGTTGTTGCCAGCTGTCGTATATATGCTTTTCATCCACGAAATACTCTCGATAGGAGCTTTGTCCGCCATATGTAGGCTTATTTTTAAGAACTTCTAGAAAACTCTCATAATTGCTATCATACGCACGCTCTTTTAATGAACTTATTAAACCTCCTTGATAGCAACTCCTTATTATAAAGCAGAACCAAATCCAGTTATAAACAACTAAAAGAAGAAAACGTTTTGAAGGTAAGCTTAAAATTGGCATACCTAAAAATATTATCCACGAGTTGAACAACAGGCTCCGTTTGGGGTAACCAAGGTTAAGGGACTTCCTTAGTCTTTTCCAAATACTAGTTTTTAACAATCCGCTTAAAATTGTAATGCATATGAACATCAAAAATACTCCTACTCTCGCACGAAAATTAAATGGGCGTAAAAGTTTCTCCCACGGGGGTTTAAGATCTGGGAGCTTTGCGACCCATACGATGTCCATCGTGTTGTATATGAAAGATATTTGGAAATTTCCATATTTGTTGGAAGTTACAGGTAACGAACAAACGGAAAGATGGGCGAGGTCATTAAAAACATCACCCATAGATCCCGTCCAGTTATTGTTTTCGTAATTACCCCAATCTTTACCATCTGCCGGAGTTTTAATTACTAATGTGGCGTTGAGGGCACTCGTTACCACTTTAAGCATGTCACCGTCCCCTCCCGTAGGTTCCTCGGTGCCATTATGCAAATACATAAAAGGTGGCTGTTCAAAGGTGGATACAACGAGCGGACATTTGTAAAAGTCTTTAAACTTGTCGTTATAAAGTAACTGAAAACATGTGTCGTTCATACAATCATTTCCTATATCTAATCTCTTCGGCTCGTTGTTCTTGCATTTTTCGGGCAAAATCATGTCATACGTGAGAGGTATGGGTTCCTCGTCGTCGTCGCCGGCCTTCAACAGTATAACGTTAACAACATACATTTCCGCAAGGGCTTTGAAAATTGAAGATTCGTCACATCTTCGAAAATCTTGCGAATAGCAGATAAGTAAAAATTTACCTGTATTGTCGAACTTCATGTCTATTAACCATCGCAGATATTCTACTATTTCTGAGGTCTCTTCTGCGAATAATACAAACTGTGGCACGGTGGCTTTGTACCGTGGACGAAACTTCCCCAACTTTATGACTACAGATTTGTTGTAATGATTTAAAAAGGTGTTCACAGCGTGAGAGTATTGGCCGGATAAATAGATAATTAAAGCGATATAGCGCCATTGAAAATTATAATACGCTATCTTAGCGGCCATTATACCTAAGTTTGTAAGAACTTGTTCATCTTCTTTCAGAAACAAATCAGTATTGTAAATGTCTGTTATATTTTCCACGTCCATTTTCCACCAGTTCAGTGAAAGATATTTGGCGTGATATGAAACGCAATGCCTTTTACGTGTTATTGATTATAGACTAACGTTCTACGGTATGTAATTTATTCATTTTATGATTACTTCTTTATGATTTCAGCTAATACATTTAATGTTTCTATAATGACGACATTTTTATTAACTGATATCGAAATGGTTTTTATTTTTTGCCATCTATATTGACAGCTAAGTCTTATATCAAACATTGTCACATGAGATGGTCTTCTATTTATTGGATCAAGCGATGCTGCACTGCCTGGAATAGGTTTTTGCCGGCAAAAATGTTCGTTCATTGTTGTAGTTGACCGAACGTGCTCGAGAGATTGCACATTAGGCCACACGACAGACGAACGTATGACCCGGGTATTTAATAAAAAAGAGAAAAATTGTTATGGTAAAAAAACTGAGAGAACAGGTTTATAATTAGGCATACATCAATGGGTTTAGAAAGAGACGTGCTCCTTTCATTATCACTTCCATTAGCTATAGTAAGATTTTTTTATGCAATTCCTATTACACAGTACTGTATATTAGGGAGGTACGTCATTAAATATTTACTAGAACACATCCGATTTACGCTGAACGTAGGTTAAAAAAGTTTTACAATTTCACTAATGAATTACCTAGTGACTGCATTCATTAATTAATTGCCGTTCTACAGGAGACGTCGAAAACAGTTTTTGTACTTTATACGGGTTTATATTCCTGTAGTAAATACTATTTTATCTGTGTATCCATCCTGACAATAACATATATCTGTCTTCAAACCAAATTTTGTCAACAATCTTGTGGTTATAGGTTTAGTGTCCATAATTGAGGAATATAACGCAAGGAAATGAGAGATTTTATGAACACAATTTGAACTTCAAATCGATCATATAAACAATCCCCATATCAAAATTATTTAAAATACGTAACAAAATAAGTAACCGTGCTTTTTTGAAGGTACTGACATTTTTTTAGTCACTGCTTTGTTTATGTGTAGGGCATAAGGTATCTCCAAATACAGTCATTCATTAAATTTTATTGGATCAGCTACTATCACTTTGACGCAGGCTGCATAAGTATTATGGGAAACTGTTTCTAGACTGAAGTGAGCCCTATTATGTCAGGCAGTATGGGGTAGGATGTACACAAGTAAAACCAAAGTTATAGACATGGGACACATTTTATTATTAGGTGCAATACAATTTGAAACTCTGTATAAGTCGTCACAAGTTATCCGCTTATAATGTAATCGAACCTGGGTGAAACCTTGTACCTAATTAAGAGAATATCAGCAGCGTATATTGAAGGCAAAATTAAATATTTGGGAAGATTTGAAGTTTACCAATACCTACTACAGGTAGTAGGTATAACATGAACGATACTGGGTGAAGGACATTTAAGTGATAATTAGAACGGCATGGAACGGGACCTATATCGTATATGTATGTATGTCTATAAAATCTCGGCATTCCGAATTTGGTTACCATTTTTTTTATTTCTGGAAAACAATTTTTCCATCGTAAAACATAGAGTCGATAGAAACCAACCGATTAACAATATAGCGTAGCAGCCTGTATAATGTTCGATAGTTATAGGGATATTATTATCCGGAGTCTTATCCAATCCTTGTTTACTGGTATTATTTAAGTACATGTTCCAAATCACTCCAGATTCTTTTAGCCTTGTTAAAATGACATTTAAAGAAGTCGCAAGTGGAGAATACTTTTTGAAAAATATTACCGTCGGACTTCTTATAATAACTTGGGGTAAGACATGTAAATCTTTATTAGGATTATTACTCAAAAATACCTTCACAGTTTCGGGATTCGTGGCCATTACGAATTTTAGCCCCTGGGAGAGTTGCACCAGCCTGGGATAAATTTCATTGCTCTCTATATTGATCCAGTGATCATAAACTAGAGGATTGTCTATGTAATAGTCTCTAAGAGCCAGTCCACCGCCATATGGATATTTTGATCCTATAGCCTCCTCTATAGTATCAAACTCTGGAGAGTAGATATCGGTTTGGAGAGAATTTATTAAGTAAACTTGATATAACGTCCTTGTCAAAAAGCAAAACCATATCCAAAATAGTGCGAGAATCAAAAGTGCTGTATTTGTTGGAAACGTGCCGACGGGTAAACCCATGCACAATTCCCATGCGTGGAAAATAATTCCGTCCGGAATGATAACATTAAGCTCACGTAAGAGAGGCGCAAATAATTTGCTGTAAAGAAACGTTCTGAACATTATTACCAACATAAATGTAATGCATAAAGCAATTCGAACGTTTGATTGAAAAGGTCGCAGAAGTTTTAAGGAAGACGGTTGAACTTGCGATGGATGCGTTACCCATACAACTGAACAGACGGTATAGTCAACAGACATCTGAAAAGTTGTGAATCTGCTCAGAGTTATAGAGGCAGAAGTCATAGAAAAATTCGCCCATCCGTAGTATACATCTGCAAGTGAGCCGGACCACGTGTTATTTTCTTCCAATTTACCCCAGCCGTATCCGATACGAGGAGTCATTATCTCTAAAGTGAAATTCATTGCCTTCGCTAGGACACACAGCAGGTCACCGTCGGCGCCGCTCGGTATACCGTCAGTCACACTCATATATGGCTTTTGAAGAAACGTCGATACTATTATGGGACATCCGTATAAATTTTTTAATTTAGCGGGATACATATCTCGACACTTAAGATGGTCATTCACGAGGCAGCGATCCCAATTTTTTAATTTCAACGGTCGAGTATTTTTACAGTCCTCCGGTTGGTAGTACGTATAGCCATTCAATTTGTTTTCTTTTCGGTCGTTGTTTATTAGGACGATGTTTAAAATCTTGTAATTCCAGAATATGTTAACAGCATCGGCTTCGTTACAATCTTGCCGTCGTTCAGATTGACATAGTACAATATATTTCCCGGTGTTGTCGAACTGATGCTTTTGCATCCAAGTAAGCATTTGTACGATGTCCGGTAGGTCCAATCCAAACAATATGTATTGTCTCGTGTTCTTGACAAAACTGGGGTAGAAAGTGCCACGACCAACAATCACGTTTTTTTTATATGAACGGAGAAAAACTTCAACGCTGCATAATAATGTTGAGTTAAATAGCACAAATGCAGCATGCTGCCATAAAAAGTTGTGCAACGATACCGTTGCAGCACTTTCACCAAATTTTTCATGTAATGATAGATCGGAGGGTAGAAGCATTTTCGTTATTCGTGTTAATGGTGTAAACGTTATCGTTAATGGAAAGCAATTGAATATGTGAATACAATTGTGTAAACGTGGAGCAGTTATCGCGCCGTGAAATCGCCGTTAGGGTACAAATGGATCAGATAATGGTGACTTTTAATGTATTATAACAACGAACATATTTCAATTTTGTATTATTAAAACTTTTCATGTCTTTTCTTTTTTCCATATAAAATTTATTGTGTTCGGTAATAAATGTCCATTAATTTAAAATTAATATTAATGGGTCATTAACAGATATTGCATTTGGATATATTTATGATTTACTCGTAAATAGAAAGATTGTGTTTTTAATAGGCCTAATAGGTTTACGGTCTGAATAAGAAAAACAAGTAGCTTATTTTCAAAATTTTCGTTATTGATACATAAACACAATTATTTTACATAGTCGATGTAAAGTCAATTACAAGTAGGTAAATATAGGAAACGAAAATAGTAACGAGTATTGTTGTCTTTAACCATAGCCAAGTTTTTGCGATTGTCATGGATATTTTCAGTTACTAGACAGCACTAACAGAGGTTTGCACTGACACAAGAGCAGATATTTTCTTGGCCCTGATTCCTAGGTTTTATCTCAAATGATCGCTCCTTTACTTTGGCGGTTCACGAATACTGATGTATTATGAACGAATTCACGAATACTGAAGTTATGATTAACTTAGTGCTATTTTAGTACTTACTTAATATGTGTGTTTGTAATTTACTAATATCTTATCAAAAATCAGATTAGCGTCAAGAAACGCTCCTCTGTTGCTCACATGAGCCCGTGTTTCTTCAGATTGAATAGAAGGATTGCGTCACTTACAGCAGCAAACACGAACCGAATGTTTTCAGTGTCTGAAATCAACCAAGTAGGCATATATTATTATATAACCGTGACGACTTATAGCAGTAATACACTTTATTACGTTTACCGATCCATAAGCATTGATGCGATTGATGATTGCTCATGTGATTCGATTATTTTGTAAAATGGCATAGTTCCTATTATAGAATACTTTAATAGTACAGTATAAAACATATTTAAAGATTAATATTTAAAAGTTGTATTATTAAAGTTTACTGTAAGTCATACTAGGTGCATCAACTCTAGTTAACTTGACAAATTATGTAGGCAAGTTAAATTAAAATCAATTACACATAAGTAGATACATAATTTATGGGTATATGTATGCATATGTTCATGTCAGAAGTTCGATATATCAATACTGCAATATGTGAGATAATAATAATGACAACATTAAAGTAGTTCAAATGTTTCCAATTTCAATCACCACTTAACACTTGAACTACTGAAAAACGTTCGGAAAAGGTTTAATATAGGAATTATTTTAATCTTAGTACTTGTTTTTTTTTATTATATTACATTGATGAATTGATTTATTTAATTGGGATCCCGGCTGAGTACTTATGAATCAGAAAACTTTATCACAACTACATCATCGCTCCATTCAATTTGGATAACACCAGGTCGCCATTTTCGTTGCTGGTTTTCGACCTCACTACTATAGAGGCCTTTTAATCTATGTATATGTAGACCAGTGTAGATTAATTATAGTGATTTCGCACTATCATTGTATGAAACGGCTAATGTATCATCAAATAAATAGTAAAGATACACTTTGGTAGTACGTAGTTTGCATCTTCTGTTTTTTGAACAGTAAGTTTTATAGTTTTTGACCGACTTCAAAAAGGAGGAGGTAGGTACTCAATTCGTCTGTATTTTTTGTAAGATATTGTTGTGGATATTTTAATGAGAACAGACGTAAATAATAACAATAACTATATGCAAAAAATAAGTAAACGGTTGAATACGAGAGATTTATTCAGTTCATACATTGACCACTCTACATAATTATATGTATAGTTAAATGTGAAATAAAATGTATTTTATATGGCATACTCCGTTGAGTATGCCATATATCAGATCAGATATCTATATGGTATTTGTAATTCTGCATACATTTTATTTGAGTTTGTTTTATTAGCGACATACCCGTATTTGG
>DWQT01004407.1:0-11295 GCA_018244895.1 Myscelus amystis hages
ATAATGCTATAAATTTGACAATATATTTTGTCTTTTCTCTCTCTGACCAATGTTGTATTTTATTATATTTATACTTTTAACAAACCGCAGTAACCATATTGCGATTGTTATCTTGGTTTTTTTCAACATGATTAACATTCTGGGCATGCAATTTACGAAAATGGTTTCGTGTATGCTCCAATTTGGAATTAAATGGATGTCCAAATATTATTACAATTGAAATGCTTATTGCATATAAATTGGTTCATTTTGATGTTGAGATTGTAGAAACATTGGTTGTAAATTAATATGATAATCACTTTTGATAATAATATAAAAAACACTTTTATATTTACAATTTATGAGTAATAATTTCGACCTTGTATATTATCTGTAGTATAAATATATTGTTATTTTTAGAACAAACTCTAGAACACAATTGATGTCCTGTGTTATAAATACACTTGTTTCCTCGGACGGCAAAACAAACAGTTCATTCATATTCACCTCTGTCCGGTTTGGATGCAGGCCAATGGTCGAAGCTTGAAGCTTCTGTTCATTTAATATGTTGATCCCAATTATACATTGCACACTAATATCTTACAAATTCAGACTATTTTTGCCTAAAATATGCTACAAAGTCAAACACTTATCTCTATGTATATTTAAGTGTTGATTTCTCGCACAGTTTTATATGGTTTTCCTTAATATTGCGATAGTTACTAATTGCTATCTTTTCAGCCGCCGTTTTGAACATAAAATTCAATTATTCATTAAATACTAAGAATTCACTCTAAGAAACATAGTTGGCTATACTAAAAGCCTCGTGTATTTTCATTATTTTTAAAGCCAATATCTATTTATCACTCCACAGTGACTATCAAGTCTGTTAGCCGTTAACAATACCATTAATCAGCATAAAAAAGCATATATTTAACATCCTGTTTGACGTAACACAACAGATTGTTTATCTGTACAGAAATTTGTTATCTACCGACAACTAGCTAGTGGGCGTTCACAGTTTGTCATGCACCAACAGAAAGTCGGAGTGCCCAACAATTAAACACCACAAGACGTCTACTATACTAATTAAAACTTGTAACGCTTGATGCCTCAAAGGATGCAAATTATGTATGAACACCTGTTGTGTCACCTTTTAATCTTCTATTGTATGTTAAAAAAGGAAGGTGACTCACTAACCTAGAAGACAAAGTTAGACATCGGAAATTTTAAGTAATAATAATATAAAGTTATAAACCATTACGATTTCTGTTTATAACAATAATTTATCTAGATCGAAACGATTTAAGTGATGAAATTATTGGACACAAAACGGCGCGAAGTAGATTCTAACCATTTCGTGTTCGCCGATCATAAAGTGTAACACATTGTTTTGGTCGTACATCAAGCCGTTGCTCAACTGGCGCTGACTGAATTATATAATTTTAATTGGGATTAAGAACACATGAAGGCAATCTTTAGATGTATGCGGGCGCTTGTATTCTCTCCGTACAAACGTCTTTTTTTTTAAAACTCAACCGTCCACGGCAGTGTTCATTAGTGCGTCTATCGTTGTGAAAAAAAGTGTCCTTATCTAAACATGAATATCGTTAAGTTATCGTTTGGTTTTTTTAAATGTAGAACACCTTTGGCTACCAAAAGTGAAACAAAAGAATATTAGTGTATGTTGAGTAGGTACTGCTTACACTGGTTTATTGGAAATGTTTTAATCAATTGTTTAATCGTTTAAAATACGTACATTGATGTTATTTGTGCACGTACCTTTGATGATGTGCGATAAAACATTGTATTGCCTAAATAGGGACTTGTTGGAAAATTTTCCTTTGCACAATTAAATGCATCCTCAGGCGAGCATTCCGTGCGAGAGAGCGCACGCGCGCCTTAGAAACAGAAACCTGCGCGGGCGCCGGGGAAAGTGACACCGCACGCGACAGCCCGCGCCTCCGGGCCTGAGCGACAACAACTATTAGCATGTCCATCGGGCATACTGGCGTTTATAATTCATAATTCAATACCATCCCGTCCGTCCGCTAATAGTATTCAATTAAAATGTGATTTGCGACGATGAAAGTACCATTAAGTGCAAAAGATATTGTAACCGCGTCGAATTGGCTTCGTTCCCGATTCGCAGACGAAAATTTGCCGCCATTATAGACGGATCGTTTTAAATGTTATCCATAGACAATATGCAAATTGGAGTTAACTTGCGTCTCCCTCTATGAATGACAGTCGGAGATTACAAAATGAAAATTCCAATATAAATTAAAGAAAATATGTATATTTTAATTGAAACATGTACCAGTACTATATAAATCCATCAATAATATTTAATCTGTCCCTTCTAATGGAAAGCAGCACGGTTGGCATAATTGGTTACGAAAGTTACTAAAAGTTGCTATATTCTAAATTTTTAGATACCTTTGTTATTTTCTACTCCATTAGGCCTGTATTATTTATTGGCCCAACCAAAACGTCAAACCGTTGCTCAGAGGTAGACTGAACAATTTATTTGTCGTTTCAATATATAAGGCGATGATGACACCATGAGATTCTTTGTTTTTGCACATTTGCTCACTTATATTATGAAATTAATCATATTATACATATATTACAAAAGATATATAATAATAAACTTCAAAAGGATCAAATTGATGATTTGTAGAAAATGGCCCAACGAAACTTAGAACAAAAACTGATCCGCCCACCATCAGTATCAAATTAAATTTGAAAAGGAACCTTGTCTCAATTGAAATAGAGTTTACAATCCAATTGACTTGCGTAAAGGCCTTGACACTGGTCTTAGATCATTGGACGAGTCTTGTGACCAATTTATGATATTGCTTTGTTATGTTCTACAAAAACAATAATATTGCAGCGTTATTATAATGGACGAAAATGACGGAATCAGCGGCCGTAAAAAAATCTTTCAATTCGTATTGCAATTCGTTCATAATCTCCATTATTTACTTTGCCTTTTCGTCTCGTAACTAATTAATAATGGTTTTGTTATTGTTCAGGAAATGAGTGATTTCAAACGGATGTTTAAAGTAAATTATAAGCAAGAAAGATCTGAAAATTTTATTCTTACCGCGGACTGCTACAATCTAAGAACCTTTAACTTTCTATTAGTCTATGTCTATTATTGACTAATAATGTTTCGAGACAGTAGTGTGGTAGTATTGAAGTATGTATTTGAATGGAAAATGTATTCCTATTATAGAGATCTTAAACTTTAGCCTCTTCTAAAAGATTGTCTTTGACTGAGACTAAAGTGTCGTTTAAAATGTCCTTAATGGCTGTTCTCGACTTGAAATATTCACTGACTATAGTCTTTAATATTGTTTATTTACAATCGTCACCTGTGCGATTTCCTTGCCTTGTACTTCAAGTTGGATTTCTCGAAGGCCAAGCTGTCTCGGTGACTTCTGTTGCGTAATATTTACTTAAAGCCAACGAGTAAAGTAAATACGTCACATGATTCTCACATTACCGTGAGTGTTTTGTTATATTTGTCTTATACTGTGAACTGTTTATAGACACCGCTATACTATTGAATATCATGGAGGCAAAAAAGAAAAAAAAAGTATATGACAGGCAAGCTTTTGGCCGCGATCCGATAAAGAAAAAAAAAACGAAGTCCTCTTATTTTAGACCAGTCTGTCTCGATATATGGAAATGTCAAATTATCAATTCGTAAACAATCCGGTGACCCAGTGACCACTGACTTCCGCCAGTCAGCCAGAGCATAGATGACGCGCCTACTGGGTTTACTAGAGTTTTTCACCATGGAAGATGGCCATAACCTGGTAAAGGCAATAAGATAATCCGGCCAAATTCGCCTATTAACACTAGCCTGTATAACGCAATTCAAAAGCCAACCATTGGCATAAATAGCGTACTGTCATAAAAAAAAGAAAGCCATTTCTGACCCATTGGATCTTGACCATTAGTAAAGAGGCACACGACATAAGCAGGAGAGGTAGATTACGTAAGATATATTTTTACATATTATGCATCAACGTGAATCGTCAATCTAGTCGGCGGTGTGAAGTGTGCCTACATTTTGCTTACAATGTTGCCATAAACGGTGCGCGGTATCGGTGTCAATCGATTTTTAAAACAAATATCGTTTTTATTAGCTGCCACTTCATAAACTAGTCCGTTACGTGAATATTGTACGGAATTAGCTAACGGTCCGCTTATGTAATGCCGAGATCGAACTGTTGCAGATGTTGTCGATTTATTTTTTAAATGTCAAACGTTGCCAATGCCGTTGTTATTGATTGATTCTGACAGCATTCGGTGTTTCTTGTCCCACCGTCCTATCTTCATATTGTAATAACATTTTTCGTAGGTTGTGATATTATAAAATGTTACCCATTATAAGTAAAATGAAACGTTGCTCAATTATCAAGCATGTAAGCGTATTACCATATGCGGAGTCATATAACGCACTCTATCTGCTATTGAAAGTCTATTAAAATGGGCTTAGTCTTTTCGAAGATAATGCCAGACAAATAAATTGATACGTTTTAAAAAAGATTTTTTGGATTCAGTTATAAATAACATTGCGGAAATGGAAGAAAAGAACAGATTCTTCAATGGTTTCTTATATGTTCATCTATATTTGTTTATCTTTAAGGCTGGAATCGATTGGATTGGTTGAAATATTTGTCTACATATCGTGGAATTATCACATTGATAAATTCTTTACTGTCCGCATTTACATGGCTTTGATAATTTTAGTGTCACGCCGACGAGTATGTGTGGTTTTGATAGATATTATAATATACATATGTGCTTAATCGTTCCCTAACATTGTCTTAATCCTTATTTACCAATCGTCATTTCATATTTCCTTACAAAACTCACCAATTATCAAATGCACTTAAACATATGAATATAGCGGTATTCTTAGATTGCGAAAGAAGGAGACAGGTATATTGTATCGATTGCTCATTAAAAACTATCGAATCACGTAAAGAATTGGAGGCGCGTCGCATCGCGGCGGGCCGTTGCGATGTTTCGCAATGCGATGATATCGCGGAAGCGACATTAATTTGACATCTAGTTCAGTGCAATCGACTCGGCCCGTTAGCACGGATGCAACGGTTACGTGAATGTTCTTTTTTTTCGTGCATTCCAAATTCGAATTTATGACTCAACTGACAGTTTTGTAAATGGCCAATGTTTTGATGGAGCTTATCAGTTCACTCTAATTAATTAATTTTTTTATTAATGGAATGCAAGGATGTGTGATATTCGAATATTAATTTTTATACAAAAATTATTTTAAATTTTCCGAAATATCAGCAGTATGACGTCAAGCTAAGCTGTACTTTGCACTCTTTTCTCATTTGTGGTTAATTAGTGAATATATATGTAAATTGTTATAAACAAATTGTTCTTTTATCTATGCAAACATTAAAAACATATAGAAAATCGTCTCCATACGTTGAATGTTGGAAGGAAGGAGCTAACAGGTGTATGATATTTACGATAAATATCCTGTATCTTGGCGCATTTGGGCTAACAAAAGCCTATTAAATAAATTTCCAATAGTTTTTTTTTCAGTTATCCGACACTAGCTGTAAGCCGAGCGTGTTGCTAGGCCACCTACTAAAATAAATTGCGAAGGAAAGGCAGTAGCGCCATCTGTCGATCTGTCGTACCAACTCAAAAACCTTCGCGGGCTCATGCACGACAACTTCTCTAAAATCATCACATGATCAAATGTATAGTGTACGATTCTATAAAGGACAAAGACAAAAACATTTATTTGCACAAATATGGGTTATTTAAAGATCTTACAGAATTATTAGGTTAATTCATATTTTGCTTTTTACGGTGTACAAATTTGAGAAATAAGCAAAATCGAGAATCATCATAATTATAAAATATAATAATTATTTACTTCAACTTAGTTATTGCAGTAAAATTAACTTATATTTGAGTAGGTTATTTAAATTACACACAAAACGGTATGTTCGGTATCCCAATATTGCACATATTATTTCAAAATTTTTAGTGTAGGTACCCGGGTTTTACATACATTTTTATGTATTAAAAGTAGAGTTGTTGTGATGAATGCATGATGATTTTCTCCTCCGATCGCCAGCGTGCAGCAAAACCCAAGAGAAACCAGCCACCGGCGAGCGCCGGTGGTGGTCGGTGGACGTGAATTATGAAACACGTGAAAGTGACATGAAATTTGAATAATGCTCAGTTGATGCTAATTGTGCGCGAGCATGCAACTGTTTCCGAAAACAGCTGATCTGTTATGTGGCTATTTAGTAAGCGCGCGGGCACAAACAGCTTCGGCCTCGTGTTCGTGGAGACCCTGACTGCAAAAGCAGAGGTCGTGAGTTCGATTCTCACCCAGAACAAACGTTCGTGTTCGGGACATTTGTATGTTCTGTCTGGTTGTAATAAACATTTATATACAAGCATTATATCATTTGCTAACCTTGTCTATGGTTATAATAATGATTATTTGCACTACGCCCAAAGAGCGCACGGTAACTAAATAGGGGATAATTCGATTGTAATCATCGCTTATCAAAAATGCAATCGTTATTCAATAAAATACATAGTTACATCCGAACGACTGACGCTCAAGGTGTAGGATGTGCCTTGTAATAATGTGCAACCATTGCAGTCGATTCAATTATCTCGTACATGTTTTTTTTCTGTAAAGGTGGGGACAGGTGGCGCGGTCGAGGGGGACAGGCGCGTGCGCAACTATTTGAGGTTTCGAGGAGTTGAACATGTCAATAGTTTCCTCTTTGTCTTTTATATACTTGTTTTTTTTTCTTTTTTTATCGTAAGGTCCGTTTCGTATTTTAAAAGCTAGCATCACACATCCGTTGAAATTTTTTTATGCCACAAAAATAACTAAGGTCCATTGTTAATTGTATTACCATGGAAATGTTAACACACACATTTCTCTTAATGTCGAAAAGGATATAGAAAGTGGTATTTCAAATACATGTTTCTGTATAAAATCTTTTGCAAATACATTAATTTTGTACTGTTAACCAAAGCTGGCTGAAGGTTTTGGTTGATTTTTTTTATATACAATACTAGCTGTCACCGCAAACGTTGCTTTGCCATATAAATGATTTTGCCGTTGTCGCAACATTTTTCATTGCTGCTACTCTCCTATTCATCTTAGCGTGATGTCATATAGCCTATAGCATTCCTCGATAAATGAGCTATCTAACAATGAAAGAATTTTTCAAATGGGACCAATATTTTCTGAGATTAGCGCATTCAAACAATCAAACAAACTCTTCAGCTTTATGTTATTACTATAGATACATATATGATATTATGTAAAATTTTGAGTCAGCCAACCGCAACGCGCCGTAGGATAACGTATGCGTTATTCCATCACCCCACGGCGTGAGGCAGGCGGCCGCCACATATGGCGATCGCCAACAGCTGCCTTCCGTCGCCCGCCTCGATCCCGCATTCAAATTCAACGTCTCACGGCGTCCAGTTTTATTAAATGTCATTCTAGTACCGAGCTGTCACTAACATTCACGGCCCCTACCCATCTCCTATATTACGAGGAAGAATTTTTTGTAATTCTTTTAAGCATATTCCTTTCTATGTTTTTGCGTTGAGAATGATGTATGAATAAAAGATGTCGTGTCTTTGTTATTTGATGTGTTTTTTCTTTAAATTTCTTTTATTATAATAATGTTTTCTTCAATTCCACTACGACTCCAATTTAAACTGCACAAGAAATTGTACCAAGGTTGATGGACAACATACTCGCGTGCGTAATGCCGAAAATGAAATGCATGATTATTAGAATAATGTACAATGAGATTTTGGAGTTATTAGCGAGACATATTATGCTGTTAAAAAGATAACTTCTCATGTTTATCGAATGGTATCCGGGAGCCATTTCTCTCGATAGTAATTGCGGCCACGTTTAACGTTAGCGCGGGCAACACCTTTTCTGTGTAGTTTTTATGTCTTCATTATAGTCGCGTGACAATCGTGCCACGCCCTCGTTCAGTATCTGTTTCTTCAGCGTCCATTCCACGGCCACGTGGAGATTGGGATTTTTCGAGAAACTTCTCGTGAACCGTTCTAGAACAATCTATTACCGTCGTCGTCTCAATAATTCTCTATTGCCACATCGAACGCATTCTTAATTTGAATTGAACGGTTCTCATCACAAGTTTTGATCTCGTTTGTCTTGTTTTTGATCTGGATACAACGGATTCAATGCGTTCACCGTTGTACATGGCGTACAACAATTGCATTCTCGGTTTCGTAACGTCTCGCGGCGGAGAGGACATTCGGTGTATCGGGAGGTCGCGGTGAGGTCGCCGGTGAGTCATCGCAGAACCGGATTCGCGCTCAACCAGCCTCCGCTCCGACCGCGCCGCGCTCGCGCCCGCCACCGCGTTAGAAATGTCCGATAATATAACTCGGAGAATACCGTACGAGAACAGCTGTTTCGTGCCTAAAATTACATAAATCTATGTTTTCCCTACAAATCTATAATTCCTAAAGTAATATAATGCATGAAGAGAGTGATGGATGGATAGGTTTATAAGGACAGAGGTATTTGGCACTCCATGCTTTCCGCCTACCTCGTAAGGGGCCTGGCCTGATGGTTATGTCTGTATCTGTTCCCTTCACATCATACTATCGACACCAGAAAGCTTTAAAGTATCTCCGCCGGCAGTCATAGGATCGAAATCATTATTGTTTATGTCTGTGACTGCAGTTGTGCATTTGCTAGATAGTTTCTTTATTTGATATACTACGAGTAACCCTAACATTTGGTACGTATTTCGCCTCGTGAAAAGCGACGATGTGGCCTACGGTATAGCACGTTGGCCTAGATAAATGCCCTATTCACTCAGCGTCGGCCGCGTTTGGAATCAAGTTTTGTCAACGGTACTTTTTTACTCTTCTACTTTGTTACTGAGCTTTCAGACTCATTTAAGCCCTCGTTCAACCCATTAGAATTCCTTACGTTCACTAGATAGCACCTTGTTTATGTACTTAATTAGTTTACCGACTCTTATCATGAGAGTGTTTACGTTTTTGGGCTGTTTTATGTCTACAGTGAAACAACATACATTTTCTTCGAGCATATTTAGGCCGATTATCGTTTTTATGTGCGCCTTTTTCAGTTTCTTACATAAAAACATTCAAGCACATACATTTTCGACAGGCATAGGCCTTTGCCTATCGACTAAAATCCTCTACGTTCCAAACCAATTCTAACCACCAATGTTACACTCGTTATAGTGTACAACACTGACCATTTAATATGAATAATTCATTGGTTGCATCACAAACGATTTATCAGTGCGATATTTGATTTTAAATACTGCTAGAACTGATAAGTCTTACTTAGTTGTGCCGACCGCTTCACCTATTTCGTGGGATTTGTTGAAATTCAACATCGTGGCCATTCCGCCGTTTTCTGAGTGTACCCCTCCCGATGATAAGCGAGATAACGACTTGGTCGATTAGATTAACGCTGTTTGCATATAAGAATTTGTTTTATGACTACTTTTAGAAAACTAAACACGCACTAGCGACAATGAAGATACATATGTTAATTTAGGAAAATGTCCTATCACAATTTACGCATGTAAAGATTGAAGGTCATAGCCACGATGCGTTCCAGATTTTAAGAGATTTAAGTTAAGCGACAAATTTCCAATCAGACAGCGTGTGAATACTTTGAAGGGCATATCAATGACTAGGTTAGGAGTGTTACTGTTACCTCAAACCCTAAATGAGTCCTTAAAGATGGTGTACGGGCACTAGAGTAGCACAGTGCATTAAGATCAGGTGTTCCGCCATAGTGGGAGGGGATAGTAGATGGAACCTTAAACTGTTGCAGGCAACTCATCCTTCTCAAGAATTTACATACTGTTGACTTTTTTAAGCAAGACCAATACAAATCAATCAATATCCCCATATCTAATGCATTTATGCCTTACAAAGCGAACGAATGAAATACACTTGAAAACAGCGCCACGTAATCTTGATGGCTTATCGGTCTACAGTTTATCAACAACAATTGCAGAGATAATTTGAATCGAGACACGTAATACGGACCGATGTTCTTAACGAGGTAATGAGTACAGTGGACGTGAGCATTCTCCGGCGTAATATAAATAAAACTTCACTCCCCAACTGCATAATCGCCTCGAATAAAAATTCTCGTGCAATGGTCGCGGCAAATTAATGGACGACGTTGTGTTTCGATGTGAATTCTTTTGAATTGTAACTCTTTACTATTTCACTGGCTTTGTTTTGCCACTGGGTTAATAGCACTTGCGTTTGTCCGTTTTTCTGTTCGTTCTATGCGTTCGTAACTTGTGCAACGCGGTTGCTAATGGCGGTTGTTGTGATCGTAACAATTTCTGTCGTTCCCGATGTCTGAGTGTCGCCGGTTACGTTTTCAGTCGCCTTGCATCAAATCGTCATTACCTTCACAAAATGATTACGTAGTTCATGACGCTCTCAACATTAGTGGATTTCCATTAGCTTGTTCAGGTACATTTCATTCGAAATGGCTCTAAACCGATGATAATGACAAATATTGTGCTACCAGTAGCGCTAGCTCGAACTTTAGTGGAGTTTCTTATGTAAAGGTATCGAAACTTAGAAATGCAAGTGACAGAATACATTAGTTGGATTTCGTGCTCGCACATTTCATACAAAACGCGGGAATGACATTTACATTAAGGTTAGTCGCTACTGCGAAATTAGTTCCTTTTACGCACGATAGGGGCGCTGTACGATTTTCATACATTTCTTAACCATTTACCGTACGAATACTACGTCGATACAGGTTCGTGCTAGGTCCACAGTTATCGTCTTACTATTTAAACGTTACCCATTGTCCGTACGTACACTTGTCATAGCTGTCCACCGCATATTGCATACGTTGTTTTTCATTGTTGCTAATACTTTTTCATGAGCTTAGTGTCTCTTGTAATTTTCCATTCCTATCATTTACTACCGTTACCGATGGCCACAGCACTGTGGCGTTGTCGCGACCGCAAATCGCTACCCTCTCCACTCCTGCGGTTGTACACGAACTGCTAACCGTAAGATTGTTGACTCTCCATGCACATTTAACTGTAATATCTCTGCCGTCGGCATCTTTATCTGTCTCTTTCAATTCAGCCCCATTCGAGCAATGGCACCGATTTTAATGTGAATTATATTAAGGCGAGGTACAACTTCGATTTGAATTTCGTTTTGGCCCCCCTCACCCCCGCTGTGGGCGGAGCTAAAACAATG
>DWQT01004408.1:0-11294 GCA_018244895.1 Myscelus amystis hages
TAAAATTCATGTTTCTAATCGCGGTATTATATCTAAGGATTTGCAATGGTATTTCTATCACAATTTTTTTTTTAATCCAAACATGCTGTCTATACATAGATAAAATGGAAATGACGTAATTTCAAAATATCTATGTTTTTCGAGTTCTAATCCACGCGATAATAAAAGAAAAACATTTTTTTTCCGTTTATCTGTCTTTCTGGTTGTCCGCGCTAATCTCGGTCACGGCTGAACCGATTTCAATGGGACTTTCATTGAAAGATATGGCATCTTATACGGTAGCATATAAGCTACTTTTTATCCCGAATATCCCGCGGGATGGGGATTGACGTGAATAACACCGTAGCACGGCTCGTTATCAATATAATTGTATTTCACGAGATAAAAAGGAAAAATACGAAACGCTTAAATCCTCCGCTGACATCTGTTTGTGAAAACCCAAAAAACCTGTTGCACTTTACGACCCCGTAATAAAGATTAGTTTCGTTTGGGCATTCCTGTAATTTGTCATCGGTGACGCGTGAAAGCGCAAGATTTATTATATCAGATCAGCCGGCTCGGAATTAGGGCGAGCCGATGCTGCGGACGTGGCAGATTAGGGCCTGTTTTGACATGTTTAATAATAATAAAAAGTAAAATTCCACACACATTCCAATTCCAAATTAGGCAAATTATACGGTAACCGTACAGCTGATAGACATACATACCTATTAGTTGTCCAGTATGTTCAGACTGAATTGGCGATACGTGGAAATAAAAGATGTTGTTCAGCTTTTGTGTTTAATCTGTCAATATCTGGCTCGAAGGACCAAGTTCAAGAGGTTCAGGCTGAATTGACGATAACTGGATATAAAAGGTGTTGTTCAGCTTTTGTGTTTAATCTGTCAATATCTGGCTCGAAGGACCAAGTTCAAGAGGTTCAGGCGGAATTGACGATACGTGGAAATAAAAGATGTTGTTCAGCTTATGTGTTTAATCCGTCTGACACTATATATGACAATAAACTCAAATGATATTTTAAAATAAGTTGAAATCGAATTTAGAATACAAATAATATAGATTGCCAGACTATCAAAACTTAAATATAAACTTTCTTTCCTTCTTTCTGAACATAAGTACTATGTTACTTATGTACAGTCTTATTAAATACAGCACAATACATAGAAACTAAACCTATGACTTTCCACTTAGCAGTCAGGTTCTCTAATAGATTAAGACGCGAGTCTAAAAGTTACACTGAATTCACAAATTCTCTCTCAAAAAAGGACACAGCTTTCTGGTTTTCGTTCGCGATTATTAAGTGATCGTAAACTTTGAACATGCAACTAATTTTGAAAATTGACCTGCGGAGCGAAGAATGAAAGGTTGTTCAGTTACAGTTACTGGCCTCATGGTCGAGTGATTAAACGGACTACAATACCGGAGGTCGTGGGTTGCGCTACCATCCAGAAAAAACATTTGTGTGATGAGCACATTTGTCTGTTCTGTGTCTGGCTGTAATAAATATATCTATATACATACATAAGTATTATATACTAAGTTTATATGTATGTTTATCAGCTGTCCAGTTACCATAACACAGGCATTTTATAGCCTAAAATGGAATTTGATAGCCTTGTGTGGAATTGCTCCTAATTATTATTATTATTAATGGTTATGTATTCCCATAACAACACGACCTAAATAGCAATGAAGTGTTGAGCAATCCACGGCACTTAATATGGTAACTCTGTTATCGGTGCTATGCAGTTCGCTTCGAGAGTGCGCGCTAAAATATTCCGATGAATAATTAACTGTTGCATCGCCAGCGAGCAACGGTTTACGAACCAATGGCATTTTGAACTATCGTTATAACCCTTTTAGTGGTCGGTGCTGGACCGAGTCTCATATCTTAGTGAGAGGGATTCGGGGCATAGTCACTCTGGCCAAGTGTGGATTGGTAGACTTAACACGTTACAAAATATAACATACTTTATAACATATCTTCAGTATACAGGTTTTCTCACGATATTTTCCGTCACCGTTATAGCGGGTGACACGGCAAAGGTGCATGCCAGGATTGAACTCAGACCCCTCGAAGTGGAAGGATGAATTTCAAACCACTAGGCTATCACTGCTGCTATATATCTACTATCGTGTTTAATTTTAGTAATAATAATAATAATAATAACAATTGGGACAATTCCACACGCACTCGCATAGCTTTTTGTTAATTTCACAGGAACGTACTGTTTTCATGTTACAGTCGATTAAGGTGTGTAAGTAAAATATCAATATTTATAAGTTATGATTACAGAGATGTTAATTACTTTCAAATTTGTAAAGAAATAGTATCAGTATACATTTATGATGTACTTTAGTGTTATCTACTTCAACATTGTTTACCGCAATCGGAAATAAGCGGAATTGTATATCATAATACCTAAGTGTCATTTTACAAAAAACAAATTGCTATGTCTAATTGATTTGCGAAATTGTGTTTTATAATAAAGCAATATCCGAGATTTCAATAAGACATTGGAAATTCGATTCACCTCAATATAAACGAAACCTTTTGGCAATTGGTTTTTATATCAAATTCTTTCGCCGTCGTTCCAATTATCTCCATCGTGTCATGTTTCATAATATCTTTTTTTTCTGTCACGGTTTTTTCTGGCTGATTGACTCTTACGTCAGCCAGTGTCTAACTTATTAGGTCTAGATAGGACAGTGTCGGCCTCCCTCATATCTATCAGCACTTCCATTGTATATGTATGTCTTAGGTCATCCTTTCATCACCCATTCTTTCTCATCTTAAACCCTTACCCTCTAACACAAGCTTTATTACATACAGTGAGTGATATTTTTATTATATTTCATTGTTTTTTAAGCTGTAAATTTAAATATCGAATATCGCTTATGCGTCGGGGGTCGCGCACCTAGTTTACTTTTAAATATTCATATTTAATAAATGCATTGAAGCGTAATTTGCTAAGCAATATTCTAACAGTACTAATCATCACCGCTTAGAAGCGCGATTTTAATGACTAAATATGCTGTCTTTTTTTATAGCATGTGACATGTACTGAGGGGAAACGAGACAACACCTACTTATAAACACATGGCTAGATTATTTGTAATTAGATTTAGTAGTAGCGTATAGTATAGATTATTTAAGCTCAATGCTCTGTTAAATTTACAGAGTATATAATATTAATATATGTAGTATAAATAACATGGTTTTCTGTATAATTTTTTACATTGGTATTATTTACAAATGAATTAAGCATGGATGAAGGTTGTACTATAATATAATCGCATTTCTTAAATTTGTTCGCCCTAAAAGGCAAAACATGGATTGCGCTAATATTTGTGGAAAATCTTTTACCTACTACCCATATTTGTGCAAATAAAATTCTTTTGCGTCTGTCTCTATCTCTGTCTCTCTCTCCCTTTGCATGTCTCTGTCTCCATCTCTTTGTCTTTGTCCTATAATTATCCGGTTACCACAAAACGGAAACATCGCCTCATTGGGAATCAGACAGCTGCGCGTGGATTTTCCCAATTATTAATATTATTATATTTTTCCGAATCCCCACAGATTAATTAGCCACGTCTTAACTTTTTGATATTTATATCTATTCAACTTCAAACAAAACATTTTATGGTGCTTGCTCACAATAGAATTACTTGTCGCAACTCGATTTATGCCAGCCTCGAAAAATGCCTTTTGTCGTGCAGACGAAGAGGTCTCCACAAATAAATTGTAGCCTCAGGAAATCGTTCAAAGAAGAGAGATTTTGTCAATCGTAGTTGTTTTCTGGAAAATAGTTTTGTTCATAAGTTTCCATTACGACGTATCTGGGGCATAAAGAATACAGTTTATATAGAAGGTCCCTTTATATACATCTCGCCTCATACAATATGATGCGGTTCATGACTTAGCACGGTTGCTAGTAGAGCTACATGAAAAGACCTAAGTTATACATTTCGGTAACCACAAACGCAGGCAGCGTTTAATTAAAATACCTTATTTTGACCATCCATTAGTGGATCGAATCAGTTTTATATTGATTTTTCGAAATCTTGAAGGACATAAGAATTAAGCAAATTTCAGACGTAAATTTCATTTCATGAAGACATTTTAATGAAACATTATTGGTTACAACTGATCTGTAATTGTTATTATAATAAGTTTATTTATGTTCAAATCAAATTATATTTAGTTTCATTAATTTATGTCCTTTAAAAAACTTATAAATATAACTCTATAATATAGGTAAATAGCAATCTCAACCTTGGTGTTACTATTTATATTATGCTTTTTAATAGCTGACTCCATGTCAATGATGAACTAAAGCTCTTTAATTTCTCATCTATATTGAACAAATGCCTTGACAAAATCTATTGAGGTTTAGACGTAAAATTATTTTAATAGAAGTTACGGAATTTTAAAATTTCAATTACCATCTCAGCGATTTTGGAGCGGAGAAATAAATACCGCGGTGAAATTGAAACCCACATTTCGCGAAGATATTAAATTTCAAAGTAATGCCACCGCTCAGAGGCCGCTTGCATATTTTATTTGCACCAGCGTCCGCCACACTTCATGCCCGTACTACTTTCGCTAGAAGACTCGGCGCGCGCTCTTACAAAGAGATATTAAGTTAAGTTTTCGTGGGCTAAATAACAACGAGACGACGACATGATAATGCAAAATTTCGTGAGCTATGTAGTGGTTCAGATCTATTTCCATCACAAAACATCACGCAGCTTGCAATACGAGGTGAACGGTAGAGGCCGTCACGTAAGAAAAAAGCGTTATGCTCTCTCAATGCATCTCTCTGTTTCTTTCCGTTAAAACCTTTTTGCTACACTAGTTTTATTACATGCATGCACATGTTTTATTACACGCAAACACATGTTTTACTCTTCGTGGGAGCGACCCGGTGACCTAAAACAGGATCATCGATATCTACCTCAAGCACCAATCTCTCACTAGAACAGATATTACTGTACCCGGATGTAATATAGGAATAGAACACAAACAAACCACATGTAATACATTTTCACTCTGTTTTATGACGACAAATACTTGTTATTAAGATACAGTTGTACGAATTAATATGGGTAGTATTTGGGGTTTATCGGCTGAAATATTCCAGAGGAACCCGTGTACTGAGTGACAATGTCCCTGAATATTTTATACGCAATACCCTCCCCTGTATTTACACGCCAACACTATTTGATTGAAAGTACCAACATTCTAAACACTCTGTATATATTCCGTTTTTTTTTTTTTTATCAGCAAAATACATAAAGTTATTTTAACATCTTAAATTGATGGACACTTTTTTGGTTCTAAAAATATATTGAATAAATAGTCTATTTATTAATATGTACGTTGTTTATTTCTTTCGTAAAGTCGAAATAAGCACCCGTCCTATAAGACAATCTAGCTACGTTGAGATTGATGTTGAATAATAAAAATGTGAAAAATTTGCTTCTTAGCCATTTCTCCATTAAACCTTTACATATTTAAAGAGGCAATTAAGTGTTAGCAAGCCTACAGAATTTAGTGGCTACATACTTAATCACAGTGAATGTTATATTGTCTGGAGTTTGGTTGTGGTTAGTTAACCTAACCGCTAAACCAGAGGTCGTGGATTCCATTCCCACCCATGACAAATATTTTTGTGATGAACGCATTTATTTAATGTATTATTGAAAGAAAATATTTATCATTAAAAGTGTAATATAATATGTATTGTGAATGTGCATATTTAACAACTTATAGGTTACCAAAATACACTAATATAACTAACTACCTAATGTGGAATCAAAGCCTTTCATGATATTGTGCCAATCACTGTTATTACAGATAACCTCTTTTCAACTCTTTTATCTAAATAAAGATTGCAAAGCGTAACCATATTGCTCGTCAATGAGAATGAAATAAGCGTACTGGAAAACAACAGAACAATGTCACAAAACTCGACTAAGAAACGGCATCGTGAAAATTGTGCCCAAGCAGAAATACTTGAGTGCTTTTGTACAGCAGATAAAGCGCAGTACTCTATACAATATTACGTTCTACTGTATTACTGGCACAATAGTGGAAAAGTATAATATAGTTGTTCGAAATTGGAATGGAAAAATGTTCGGAATTCAAACGTATACAGGATCGAAACTGAAATGCGTAAATGTTCCAAATTCGAATGTATAAAGGATCCAAATTCATAAGAATGAACGTTCCAAATTTAAATATATACATATTCGAATACAGCATTCCAAAGACTCGTCACGTGTTCATTATATGTATATCTATTTACATAAAAGTTATATATAATTACGTCTTTTTTCACATCACGTGTTACTCTTGCATCCCTCTCTGCTAATGCTCAGTTACGCTATATAAAGAAGCTGTATGCTCAATATAAGGATTGCAGGTTCACGCGTTTTGCTTGTGCGTGTAAAACACCTTTCAGTTTTATATACAGATTTTCTTCTCTCTTATTACGCTACACACTGCTTCCCGCACGTAAGTAATCGATAGACAACACTTGGCAACACGAGATGAGCAATTTTCTCCTTCCGTTCTAATCTGTTGTCAGCTGGTAAGATTAATACTTAGCCGTCTTACATATACCTAACGTTGCGATAGGGTTCAAAGTAAAATATGTTCGGTGAAAATTAATTTGTACTATAATATGAAAGCGCAAAAAATTTTCTACACCTACCCACATACTCTGTTCAGCTACTGGTCCTTGCTTGCGGCTTTGCATTTAACATTTAAATCTTTGTCGTTTACCTATTTCAGTTCCAAACGGGTCAGCCTTCTTAATTCGAAATCTACTACCCAATTTTTTTCTTACAGTGTAAAATTCAAAATGGCTGCCTGATTCTTTACTGACTAAAAATTTCATATTTAAACAGTTTTTATTGATATGTTTAGTGTTCGATAATAAAATAAATTTTATTATATACATACTTGTGTACCTACCTGTGTGTAAAGAAAATACACTGCATAATTGGGGTAATTCCACACGCGGGTATCTGATTCCAAATAAGGCAATTTAATACCTGTGTTATGGTAACCGGACAGCTGATAAACATATATGTATGTACATATATATATATGTAACACTGAAATACAATATACAAATGTTTTTAACACAAACGTGTGACTAGAGTGCGAATCGATCCCACGACCAACTTTAAATAACAATACGTGTCAATGGCCACTTATTGTTATTTACAGTTAAGTCGGTTCCTATAGGGTTAGGTAGATACTAAGCATTTCCACCGGATAGGCTTCTAATATATTTCTTCACCATTACCTAAGCCAAAAGGCCAGTAAAAATGATAGACTTTTTCACTAAATCATTTCCGTTCGAAAAATAATTTGAGTTACTTTCCAATCGCGCTCGAGCAAGTTTCACTCGAAAATGAATCGATAGAAAATACTCAAGGAATTGCCGGCGAAGGCAATTTCGTTGCTGCTTAATCGACGGTGAGTTCGGAAAAAATGAGCAAAAGGTATCCATCGTTTTCAATACATTGCGCCGTATTCGTTATTTGTGTACGTTTTTTATCCCACTATTCACCGGTTTCCGGTATTTCCGGTATTACCGGTTTCTCGCGGTTTACGGTCTTCAGTATTATTATAGATACGATTAGTTATCATTTGTTCTTTTTAATTCATTTCATTTCATATATTTGTAAGTTTTGACTGAGTTTTAAAAAGGACGGGTACACAAATGCTCATACTAACCGGACTAATTATTAGTCCGGTAAATACTCGTATTACTAACATTCCCATTCCTACAGTCCCGTCACTAATTGGTACTAAGCAAACAACTTATTAACACTTAATACTGACGGAATTCCCATTAAGAGTTCCATTCTGGTCCTACACAGTTTCTTTACTGTCCTTTACCGTTCCAGTTTTGTATAATACAGTTCCATTCCTGTCTTATTCTGTCCTATATAGTTCCTATACAGTTCCTATACTGTCCTATACAATTCCTATACAGTTCTATACAGTTCCTATACAATCCAATACAGTTCCATTGCTATCCTATACTGTCCTATTCAGTTCCTATCCTGTCCTATACAGTTCCATTGCTGTCCTATTAAATGTTAGTTAACGTGAATGGTATCAACGGTCGCTAGTGACTACCACCTACTCGCGTGCCACATAAAATAAAATTCGCCGTATTACATAAGAGCGATATATTTCAACAATTGGCATACGGCCCGTAAGTAGGTCTAATTGGATGTAATAAAGTGGAGGAAGTTGTGCGGAAATGTCTCCATTCCGTCGTAACCTTTATATAAATAGGCATTCGAGCCCGCACGCAAGCCTCCGCGGCGGTCGATATTCTTATTTATAATCTACTCAAAACGAAACCTCTCGAATGTACAAGTATGCTTACTAACTTATCGGCAGCTTTAACGTTGTCGACTATTCCTTGAAAGCCTATATCCAGCAGTGACGCCTGGTTCGGTTTTCAGTGCAACCCTTGAAAACAACTTTTCAAAGCTACGGGCGTTTTATATTTTAAAAATTTCGATACACTAGTGTAGGGAATTATCACTTGAGCGGTTGTAGAAATAGCCTTAAAGATTACAAACTAACCTACTCTATCTTAATATATAAAAATGAATGTTTGTCTGTATGTCCTTTGTAGAATCGTAAATCATGCATTTGATCATGTGATGATATCTAGCAAAGTTGTTCTGCATTAACCCGCGAAGGTTTCTGAGCTGGTATGACCAAATTACGACAGTTGGCGCCACTGTTTTTTCTAGAAATTTATTTTAATTGATGGCATAGCAATGCGCTATGGGTACAGCTAGTAGAAAATATAAAAGAAACAGTCAATGATACTACTAAAAGTGTGAAATGTTTAAAATATTCTACAGACACTATACTATACACACACTAACACAACACTATATATACACTACACTATACATACACTACACTATACATACACTATAGTATACATACACTATACTATACATACACTATACTCAACTAACATGGTGAAGTTTTCATAGACAACTAACCGAGCTCTATTAAAACATTCCGCTGCCTTCCTCACAGTGTTCATAGTTTAATCTCGTCACATTTTTAAAACTTTACCATCAAAACGTGACAAATCTTAAAAGCTCTCGCGTGGCATGTAAAGTGGGTTTTCCGACGTGTTAATGAATTCGTTTCACTACAAGCGAGCAACGATTAAGCTAACGAATTATATGTATATTTAAACACGACGTGTCACAGTGCTTACTCGATCAGACAAAAGACATACGAGTACTGTAGTAGATTACGTTAAGCTTAGTTTAATATACACACACAGTTTTAAAAAGTCGACCTTTTTTATTCGTCCATAGCTGGATCGGGTCTCCTCTATAGTGAGAAGATTTTAGGGCTTATTTGGACTACCACCACGCTGGCTAGACTGTATGCTTCAAATTGTAATATACTCTAAATGTGCAGTTTCCGCACGATGTTTTCCTTCATGGTTTTAGCAAGTGATACGTAAATTTTTATCTTACAAAACGACTGTAACAAGTCAGAGAGTCAGAGATTTGAACCTAGACCACCAAGAACGGGAGGCTATGTTTCAAACTACTAAGCTATCACGCTTAGTAAATATACAGTTATAATAATTAGGTTTCTTTTCTTTTTTTAAAAAAACAAAACTTGTTTCTTTTTTATTTTCTTTTTTTATATTCAATCGTTCCGTTTGATCATAGCACATCGCTTACTCGCTCGCAGTAGGACGCGCAAACAAAAGTTTTCCAACTCCACAGAAAGTAATATCATGTGAAATTTCATGTAAGATGGAGAAGAATTTTCAAGTATGAACGAATTTTTTCACCAGTATACCGCCAACTTGGTATTGTCAGTTTTGTTAGAATTTCGCAAAACGGATTTTCTTGCAGTGGCACCATACAGACAAAACTTATCGAACTAAATTATTATACCATCCCGCCAGCTCTTTTAGTGGGTAAGCATTGAACTCGATCGATAAATACTTATTATATAACGGTGTAGGAAAACATTTTGTTTATGCGAAGTTTGCCAATTCGCATTTGGCAAGCGATCCAGACCTCACCTTAAACGTAATTATCAGAGGAGACAAGTAACCGGTATCAGAACAATAAGAGGGTTAAAAACATATTAAAGGGACACTTTTGCAAGATGCGCATTTTAGTGTTAAGGGCAGACTGATAAAAGCTTGGCTTTTGGCAACCTTCCAGATGTCCACGCCGACGTTTGAGGAGGCAATGACCTTCACGGGACGTTTGTCGACGATAATTAATCATGTCGATAAATCATTCATAACCATAAAAACGTAAAAATCTATTATCGATTTCAATAAAGAACGAATCGCCTTCAAATTTATCACTGCGATCCCTTATCGGTATGTCTCTGTTTTGTAAGACCTAGATAATTTTAAAGGAAGCTCAATAAGAGTTAGTAGTAGCAGGGATGCGTAAACATTTAGGTTTTTTGTCAAAACCTTTGTCAAAACCTTTGTCAATGTTTGGAAGCTAAGCTAACTGAATAAAGCTAAACAACACGAACGTTTATTATTATTATTATTTAACAACAGTGCATTGATCTTTTTTCTCTCTCAATGATCACTCAAAATGGCGGCCAGTGCATCTTAGTTAACCATAGACAAAATTTAAAGAAAATAACATTCAATATACACCACAAAGCACTAAGCTACTCGTATCAATATCAATTTGTCTTACCCTAAGCGAGGGTAACGTGTTCGATTCCCGCGCACTAAACATTCGTGTGACTAATTTGTGTACAATCTAACTTTAGAAAGGTATGTAATGTAATGTATCGTTTATTACCATAGCACACATTATATATTTGGCAATAAACAAGTTAGCAGGTGGTACTCGTAACTAACTAGCACACTGAGTATCACTGGTATACTGGACCGGGCTTTCACGTTACATAAGCAGATAGCAATGCGGGTTACTGCAGTATATTGACAATTGCTTATATCACACAGGATTATCACACACAAGCACATATTCACACACGTCATACCATGGTAACGCCCGTAACACCATCTGTAATGCTTATTTGATTAAAACGTGTTTTCCCGTGAAAAAGAAAAGCTTATATCACTCTCCAAACAAATGTTTGTCCGCAACAGGAATCAAACCCGCGCATGGCGTAACAAGTAGCATTCACTAACCACTTGACTGACCTCGTGGTCGAGCGGTTAGAGACCCTGACTGTGAAACCGGAGGTCGTGGGTTCGATTCCCACCCAG
>DWQT01004409.1:0-11294 GCA_018244895.1 Myscelus amystis hages
GTGAAACAATTCCCCTTTCCCTATATCGTGAAAATTTCCTGCTGTCTTTGGAATATCTAAATTCATATACTTTTATATATATATATATTTTTACTTATTGCCAATAAGAAATTCTTAATTACAATGCGTGCGAAGCTGCGCATAGAAGCTAGTTATACCTATAAACTTCCCCTTAAAACACTCTATCTATTAAAAGAACCGTATCAAAATCCGTTCGTACTTTGAACGATCTACGGATACATAGGGACAGGAGGCGAAAGCGACTTTGTTTTATACTCTGTAAAGAATATAATACAGGCATTAATTACTTACTTTGGAATCGAATAGGAATGGAAAGGTGTGCAATTGTCCTAAGTACATAGAAGCAGACTTATATCGAAAACATATAAATCAATAGTATTTTTTTAGTCACCTGTGTATCGTCACCTTAATGTTGTAGGATTCTGTATTGTAATTTGAAATCACACAACTGCCCGGTGAAATATTCCTCGTAATTTGTTGTGCATAAAACGCGCTTAATGTTTTGATAACTTTAATAATAACACCTACATTTGGCAGCATGGGGCTCAGCTCTGACGGCCTAGTGGTTTGAAATTCAATCCCCGACTTCGGGGTCTAGGTTCAAATCCTGTTACCCACCTCTGACTTAATTACGTGCGTTTTTAACTTTAAAATTAAAATATTACTTGCTGTAACTACGTATACGTAATAAGTATAATAATATTACAAAATGTTTTCTCAAATGTGAGAAATATACCATTCCGAAACTAACCAGCCTATTGTCGAAAAATCTATGAAAAGTGACCGGTGTCTAGCGGTGGTACGATAACAGGGTGAAGAAATAAGCGAAATACATCTCATCCATTTATTAAAGATACCAACAATTATTAATCAATAAAGTATCACCCGCAAAAACATACTATATTTAACATGTAATCAACCATTGCAAAAACATAACATTAAATAAGATATGGTAACATATTTATCAAACCCCCATTTATCATTCAAACGCCACGCGCTGAAGCGGCCCCTGTCAATCGATGTCGAGTTTCTTAAAACTGCCCTGAATCCCGAACAGGTGTTCCACCGGCGCGGGCCGGCCGCCCGGCCGGAGCGACTCGTTCACTCGCCGTAAGTTTTCATTCTTGAAAAACTCCCCGTTATCTTTCACCAATTGAAGTTGATCATCTGGACAATACCATTATGTTTACAGTTCATATAAAATGACCAATAAAAACAAAATACCTACAATAAATCCATTCTACTGAAAAGTAAGTTTAAGCTCAGACAGACAATGAGGAAGATTATTTAGCCTTAAGAATAGAAACCTGCATTACATAGAACAATGAAAACCGATATATGTTTGTATATATGCACTTTACCCTGTATATTCACACACTACCCTTATTTTATGAGCTCTTCTTTCAAATACCGATAGCAGTAAATCGCTTATTCACCAACTCTTAGGACAAGAAATTAAAATGTTGCCATGCTTCCTCCACAAAAAACTCACCCCTCAAACTGATCCTGTCTTTCTCCTCGCCCCCGGATTCCTTGGGTAACGCCTTTTTGGGAACAAACTTGTCCAGGGTATCGGCTCCGGCTTGATGGAAATGGATTATGTCCAAAAGGGCTTTCTTCATAAACGGTCTTAACATCATCATCAATTTATCCATGAACGGCGGTGCGTTGAGAAAATGCACTGCTTTCAGCTTCACCAACATGCATTCCTGGAAATTTTAAATATTACTTACAATATTTCATAATTTTAACAATTTAATTAATCACTAAAATGAAAATTTTGATCGAAAATAAGATAAGACGCATGGTGTTAAAAATAAATTTCTATAACATTAATGAATATTTCGGCGGTAAGTGAAATAAACATGAATAATTCAGGAGTAATATTTGCATGTTTTCACGTATAGTGAAAATGCCCAACAATACTCGCACCGTAGCAACTCATCACGTAATATTCAATGCTACTAAATAAACTTGAACTTGCGCTAGAGTTTACACTTGAAATATTGTAGCTTTCTTGTTTATCTACATATTGTTACGTGAATGTAATACTCTGTAGCCCATTCCATGATTATTACACGCTAATGACTAAACAGCTGATAGACACACCTATGTACAATTCTTATTGCACACACAAAGAGAATTGTAACATCCACATAACCTGCTTACGTGCTGCGAACGTGCTTAGGGAACCATTCCCTAAGCACGTTCCGACTGGGAGTCGAACCCACAATGACAGCAGCAACCGGTCCGGTGGTCACCAATAATCGTTATAATGACTATGAGATCAAATCCATGCTTTTGTTCCCTGTAATCGCTAACCTGTAAAAAGTATAATGTTTGTCGTATGGTCATAACGTCCAACTTGGTAATATGTCCGAGAACCGTCTGATCCATGTCAATAAGAATGACAAAACTGAAAAAGTAAACAAAATTAGCAGTCTCTGAAATACAGGGAAAGTCAACATTGATGATCAAACTTTGTCACCAAGATCTTAATTCATAGACTGGGAATAGAAATTCTGAACTAGGAAAAGGAACCCCAAATATCTTGATCGAGTCTTCTGACCCTCTTCATCAACATCTCCTAAGCCATCTTATCCTGCGGCCTCTTCATTCCTTGAAGGTTAGGTATTCCGCTTTTAGGAATTCCTACTCCAATTGAAGATCTGCAAACAGTACATCTTTCTTCTTTTCCAAATTCTTTAATAAGCTTGCATTTGTGTATGATGCAATCCGCTTGCGTAGAAAGAACTGTTTCGATTGAAAAATCTCAAGTCATTTGAAAAAGTGACAGGCGAGATGCTGCACTTATTTTTGGAAAATCCTTCAGCTTGCTTCCCAAATGCGTTCGAGACTAAAGCGATAAAACACACCCCGGCCACGTGCCCTCCGCGAGCTGCACCAGGTCGAACAGCATCATGAACGTCCTGACAGTGTCGCAGAAGTTGAAGTAGCGAGGGTCCGGGTTCAGTAGCCGGGCGTACATCGCCTTGAAGCCGCCCGCCGCGGGCGACGACAGGGGGGTTAGTAACCTGGAAATAACAAATTATCTTACACATAACAAGTACCTATTTATTCATAAACCTATAAACAAGGACGACACAATTTTCTGTCCGGTGTAGAGGGTAACCCTGACAGCTAATGCCAAGATCCCGGTTTCGATTCCCACCGAATACCAACTTTTTGTGGTGTTTGCATTTGTTTGTCCTATTTGACGACGTTATAAAATGTCTACATATATTTTATACAGTTTGCACATATTTCATTCGCCGATCTCGTCATTAATATGGTCACTTAATCGGAGATGTAGTCAAGAAAGGCCAGATGATCCAGTATGGTGACTTCGATGAAGATCTACTTACACGGTATCCATAACAGCTTCCACTCTTTGGTCTAAAGCGCGGTCTTGGAAAAGCGCGGCAAAAAGCGTGCGCAAAGTGAAATGCAAGTCCAGCACCTGCTTCGCCACCTCCGCGCTTCTGTCGCAGCAGTGGAACGTCAGCAACAGGTCTAAGTCTGAGAGAAACATTACAGTTTTACAGCTGAGTTGACAGTCGTGGGTTAGATCAGCCAAATATTTCTATAACGAACATAATTATTTGTTCTGCATGTCAGTGCTATTGATAGAAGGAATTTTCCATTATCGGTCACCAACCCAAGCTCCTACAATTATCTCAAGAATTTCCAGTTCAAACACACGTGTACTAGAGGTGATTATTTCAGTCCTCAAATGGCCGGCTGCTCACGTGACTTCTTTGTGGTTTTCTGCTCTCTTCAGATACAAAAAGCAGAAAGGACTTTAGTCACGCCATACTTTTCATTGAATACATGAAGATAATTACCTTGGTACTAGTAATTCAATTTACTGTAAAAACAATAGGTAACTGGATGTAATAATTGTAGGACAGAACCTAGAATTGATCAGAAAAGAGCTACAGGAAACTAAAAGCAAATGGCAATGTGATTAAACGATGCGAGATGCTTAAAGGTCAACAAATGGTGCTTAGTAATTGTTATGGTTTTTATTGAGAGATAATTTCCACGACACAGCATCAAAGACTAAGACAAAGACGTTTATTTGCACAAATATGGGTACATTTAAAGATGTTACAAAATTATTATCAAACCATATTTTGCCTTTTACGATGTACAAAGAAAATATTTTACAAGTAAATATTAGCATAATTATTATGATAAAATTAACTTATTTTTAACTAAGACGCATATTTAAAGTCAACATAAAACCGTCTGCTTAGTACCCAGTATTGCACGATTCATCAAGATTGCGAAAACAAGCGTTATACATTAATAATGTTTTATAATGATTAACTGGTATTCGCTCGACGGTCGGAATTCGTCTGTAATTCATTGTATGTTCAATTTTGAACAATTAATTGGAGTTTCGCTATAGAAGAAGTGAGGTTCAGCTGAACTAAGCCATAATTAAAAGAGTACTGTCGCGGTTTTTTGTCGTTTTTTTTGGATTTCGGTTTGACATTGACGGAATATCCTGGTTTATAACAAACGATAGAAATATATTATATCTTTCTTGTAACTTTATCCTTATTTATAAGTCAATAGCTGCCTATCACAGGGTATGTTCATGTTTTTTGAATATCTACATGATATATTTAAGTTTTCCTTAAACTTGAGAGAAACGTATCAAATTCAAATTGTTTTATTAATTACAACCCAATGTATCTGAATGTATCGTGGTTTATTTATCGGGGGTCTCTATTTATTTAACCAGTATTTTAAGTAAATCAGGAACCCTAGTTCGGTTGGCTAAGAGATAAATATGTAATATTTATAAGTCCTTAGTTTTAGGGTTGTAACGATACTTACTAATATACCTTTCCATCGTCATCCTTATAATGATTACATAATATTTGTTCTTTTTTTGAAACAATTACAAATTTCCAAAATGATTTTGAGTTCAGAGAGATATAAATCCCGACTAAATAAAAATTATTTTTAAGTGGATTTAATATTAAATCCAATCAATAAAAATAAATAAAACGCCGAAGAATAAAGCAACGGATTCGGTATCACCGATATTTAAAATGCCGATAGTAAAGCTTCGCTTCGCTTCAAGCTTCAAAAAGATCATTCGCTTTTACGTTCGTGACAGCCCTAGCGCACTGGTAGCGTGTATAACCGGCATTATGGCTACACTACCTGTTCTGCTAGTTAAGAGCAGTTATCAATGCAGCAGGGCTATAAATAGGCATTTTTCTTAATTGAATTTATAAAAGAGTTTTGATGATTTGTGGGAAAAACGTAACGGGTGGATATGTTGAGGTCCTTTAGTTTGGCGATTAGCGAATGTAAATGTAGCGACACAACTACCGAACCGTCGGCGCCACGTAATTCCTGCCGGTGTCATACTCGTAGGTTGCTTATAAAAAATTGCGAGCGCGCTGTGCCGAACGCTCGGCGGCTACGTGTAGGTAACAGCTGATTGTAGGTTCGATTTCCAGCCACAACAAATATTAGAGATATTATCACGAGTGTTTGTATTCTATCTGTGTATACAGTTATGTATACAAGTATATGTGTTCAGGAATTTATATAAATAGTTAATCTCTGCTCTGTCTAGTTACGAATTCAGAGAAATGTTTATCAAATTGGAAACATATTACTTAAATAAACTTAATAAATCAATTGATTAAGCGTACTTTTCGGATATAAGGAGTAACCCTGCCGCTGATAATTGTAGGCAAAAACACGACGAGGCAATTACATCGTATTATAAAATAGCGTGGGGAGTGCTACAAACGAGTACTTATATTTATGAGAGACACTTAGTCCAGCTATTTGCACTTATTATAGCGAGCTACGGACGACTACTGGCGAACGTAATGCGACAACATGCATCGTTAAATACGAGGAATTGAAAAAAATATGACCCCTCTACACCACATTGAACTAAGTGACTTAATGCAAATGAGAAATACAATGTTGTCTTAAAAACTGATTGTACCCCATTTCACTCTCTAAGAGTTAAAATTTATGAATATGACATCATCAATCCTTTATTGTCATAAGAAATATGTTTTATTAGTAATTAATAAAGCCACCCTGATACAAGGACATAAAGGGAAATCCAAAATTCAACTTTTGTGGTCCATTAGTGTAGACTCTTTCTAAATCATGAATCAGTGAGGAAAACCAATAACATAAACCGGTTACCAGTCAAATGCTCGGCCGGCAGATGGGGCTGCGCGGCCAGCCACTCCCGTAGTGTCGCGATATCGGTCGGCGAGATGTCAGGATTCTTCTCATACTCCTTCTCTATCGGGAACTGTGTCACGGCTGGCATATCGGAGCTGGAACTTTAAAAGTATGACGCGATTTATAAATAGGTTTTTCGCTGCTGCTAACGATTGCAGATCTGATTGGAGGAAATGCTGGATGCTGGATTGGAAATGTTCCTAAAGACTTTAATTTAATCAAATCGATACAGATACTGGAAATTTTGAACACATTCTTTTACATTTTTTGATTGAAACGCCTTTGAGCTCGATCCCCCATCTTCATAAAGCTATTATACCATCACATGTCCATATTTGGATAGGCAGAGAGCACCGAGTGCCAAATCTTTCTATCCTTATGGATTTCTTAAAATCAAGTATTGTTAAATAAAAAAACTTTAAAATTTCAACATAATATGTAACATTATCAGTGTCTCGTGGCATTGTTACTAGGTACAATTCACACATGATTAGCTGCTTTCATTTGGTATTAACAATAATTTTAGTTACACCGAGAAGAGAGAGAGAGAGATCCACACTTACCTTTACAGTCTTGGAAAAGGAAATTTGTTTCTAAATTTTTCTCGTATCAACAAAAATCCAAACGTATACTACAAGTCCTTTCCCTAATGACGGCGAGACACTAATTGCTTTTGTAATTTATAAGAAACGAGGTAAAACCGAATTATGAGGTAATTGGCCCACCAGTCCTCAGACGCGGCTGACCTCAGGTAAACGTACTCGCTAACTAATGCAGCTAAGATGCTGGATCACAAGCACTCAGCCAGGATACAAGGCATAAGCTTAAGCGGAAGCAGACGCGACTTACCGCGCCCTACCAGGCAGCAGGTCGTATAAGCAAATTAGCGATCAATCTTGAGATGCGCTAAATTTTCGTATGTCACATCATTTCGGTGTTCCAAAACTTATCTCAATTGTCTTCCTCACTCACTTACGCATTACTTACTCACTTATCTCAAGTCTTATAAGAACAGTGCGGGTGTCGTAGGTTACTCAAGGTCACAGGTTTAAAAAACGGTTATTCGTTATTATCTCAGTTGAAATGACTCCAAAATACTATTGTTATAAAAATTGTGGATAATAAAATTTGTGACAAATGTTCTTTCAAACATTTTTTCATACGCACAGCCTTACGTGCTGTAATATAAGGTCATCTGTAAATATCTTTGATAAACTAATTAATGAAGATATGTATAATCAAATATTTCTTTTGACGAATATTTAATTACATAAAGTAGTTAAGTATTGTTAAATGAATATGTACAAAATATTCTTATAAATAACAAAAAATATTTAAAATTCAAGGTAGTATTCACAGCTTACAACCGCCATCCGCTTAAATAAAGTATATATATATAGACATAAGTAAAGGACATAAAGTAAAACCTACCTCTTAATGCAACCAGCCGTTAAAATGGACGAGAGCGAGACATTTAGTATTACTATGCTATTTCACGAATAAAACATATTTCTGTACATTACACGTAACGTGATAGTTATGTATGTATGTATGTATGTACATGTAAGGTTGCAGGATAACATATTCCGTTTGGAAACCTAACGAGTAGATAAAGGTTATAAAGTAAATCACGTAGTAATATTATTTTTGTTGCCCGGTTGTGGTGTTTTTTCCAAGATATTTAATAATATCTTGTGTCGGGTATTGTAATTGGATTACACGCCAAGCCAGCCTGAGCTATTAATTATTATTGTTAGATAATGACGCCACATCCTCAACGAGGTAGGCAGAGACCTGCAAAGCCTTCCGCCGACCGCGGGGATTTGTTGATACGCAAGATCCAAACATTTTCTGTCAATTAAGATTCTTACAGTCTAATGATATCACTGATATCGTATCCGATCCGATCCGATCGTATCTTCAAGGAATTTCCTATTATATGTTTACCATTACTGAAAATCATTATTTACTTGCTGTTATTTTAATACATTAACTTAATCCATTAATATAATCATCCTACATCCACTTAGTTTTAAATAACATCTAACTACCTAATGATTAAGTTCTATTAAATAAATAATTGCTATAATCAGTTAAGGATCGTCGTAATTCTTGAATCTAACTTTACAATGCAGCATAATTTACAACCGTAAAAAAAATGTATTTGCTAAAACTGTAGTCAATGCCATCTATGAAGACAATATTAAACTGTTTAGTATATAAAGTTCTTAAAACGGCACATAGATATAATACGTTTTAGTAAATTAAATCTCAGAGCCATCTATGGAGAGAATACTGAATTATTTCGGTTCAATACTGCAACGATTAGTTACAGCGCCATCTATAAACTGTTAAAAATAATAAATAGTTACGTTTAAATTATGTTAAATTATTTAGTGTTCGCAAGAAACATCACTGTTTTTCTGTCAAAATGACCCGGCTTTTGTAACTGTCAAAAGAACGGTACATTATTGATTTCTATTAACATAATAGAAATACGAAATGTTTCTATATTATTTACAATTATTGGAAAGCGGATTTTTTGTCCCTGTTTTATTCCAGTCTTCAAATCGCTAATAAAAAGTAGGACACTTAAAGTTATATTTTAGTCGTCTGTTAGATCTAACTAAATACGTAAGATTACATCTGTGCACATTTGTCCCCGTAGCGCTGAGGCAGGAGGCCTAAAAATCTTTCTTAGGCAACGCGATATGTTTTAAGGTTTTCCTCCATCAGCATAAACCCTCTGACTATCCCATACTGTTCTCCCATTCAAAATCGCCTAAGTTACCCCCATGCAATTCTCAGTACACTGTTTAATTTTGCGATCAGTGAATTTTATAATACGAGTAATCCCATTACACAAAGTGCTCCAGTTTCTGAATTAACTAATCCACCTTCACTTTGGCCGCAGACAGTTGACGTTTACGCTTCAAATAGCCGTTATGCAAACGAGAGTGGCCAATAAAACCTTTTATAATTCGTAAAATTGAATATTAAAACTTTTTTTGTAATCGCCCTTCAGTCAAGGACCCTGTCAGGATTACATAAATGTATTTGAAACATTTAAAACGAAAGACGGCTTCGATAGTTAACAAAATCGTATCAATTTCAGCGCAGTATTAACGAAAAGCACAGAATCGTTTCGGAGGCTTTATGTTGGCAACACTAATTGCAAAATGCAGCAATAATGGCTTCAACATTTGTTAATGTCAGGGCTGAGACGGCTGCCTGGTCCGGTCAGATTAAGAACATCTCACATTTATCAAGTGATATTAAATCTAGCTATTGATCCATTAACAACAAACCGGTTAACACAAAAAAAAATTCATGTTAAGATACTTTTTTAACAAGCTTTCTCTTCGTATTGTCCTCAACAAACCTTTTCATTACATAGATATTTAGATCATATAAATAACTGATCCGCAATCTTGGGACCCCCGCCCTAGTGGATGTACAATGGCGTCACAAAGCTAATCATTTATTGTTATCAAAACCGAACGGGTATGCAAAATTTTAACTCAACCGGGGAGAGTTAACTGGTTTAAAATTCAGTTGCACAATTTGACCCTCCCATATCAACAAGCTAACACAGCAAGTTAAATAATAATAAAAATAATTAGGACAATTACACAAACGGCTGTACGACTCATCTCTACGACATCGACATCTCTACGACCTCATCTGTACGACTCGACATACATACATACGATATAATACTAATATCTATATTAATATTCCACCAAACACAAAACAAAGAAGTGTCAGCACACAGATGCTGATCCTGGGCGGGAATCGAATCTAACACCGGTTTTGCAGTCAGAGTGTAACCACTCAACCACGAGGTCAGTCGAATACGAATAAAAGATTGTTAAAACAATTTAATGACTGTCAACTACATATGTATTACGTGTTATTGTCCACATCAAATGTGTAACTGATCAACACAAGTATATTTTTGCTCGTACGAGTAACATTAGCCTGGCAAGATTAGGTATTATAATTTCCCTTTCAAATAGAGAAACTAATACCAGTACTCTCTATGTACCTCCGTGTACATATTATGTATGTAATCACACGTTCATATGTCACACCACGAGACCAGAATACTACTTACAATAATTTAGTACAGTGATTAGGAAAAATACCGCTTATTATTAAGCGAATAGAGTTTATAATTACAATAATTACTCCACTTAACCCTAGTATCGGTTAATTCCCGTGTACTTGCTGAGGAATTAACAACTCGCTACTTACTGTTATGAATTACACCGGTACTGATGACAGAATCAATTATTAAAATTCTCGATTATTAATATCTATTTATATTTATTAAAATTCTCGATTATTAATATCTATTTATATTTATTAAAATTCTCGATTATTAATATCTATTTACATTTATTAAAATTCTCGATTATTAATATCTATTTATATTTATTAAAATTCTCGAATGGAGAACAAACACATTACGTCTGTCGGCATATATATACAGGGATCGTTGCTTTCTGGATACCCTGTTAGGGCCCTGGCGTGATGAGACAGTAAAAAAACGTTTCATGGGTTTACATTAGACCGGTACATTGCTATAATTCCATACTAAAATAAAATCATTCAAAAAATCTTTGAACTCATTGTTTATTACATTTTGACATATTGAACACAAAGAACGTTATTCAGAACTCTAAGGCGTGAAGGTTTATGCCCTGTTTTCCTTCACAGCTATAGGAAGTGATGTTCAAATTTTAGTTATAACGCACGGAACAAGCCAGAGACGCGTACCAGATCAAACCCGGACTATCCGGAGTGAGACGCTGACTTTCTAACCACTAAACTATCAATGGTCTATACAATGTCATGGCAAAGTAAGTAGTGATTTGAAAGCTGTTTTACAGAACTAAGTGACGAACAAGGATGAGTGGAGATAAGAGAAGAAAAGCTACAAATTGCCAACAACTTTTTTTATTAAAAAACACAAGAGAGGTGTCAAGGGACACCCGGATGGAACAAACTTCCTTTGGATTAATTAGTCAAGG
>DWQT01004410.1:0-11293 GCA_018244895.1 Myscelus amystis hages
GTATTATATAATATGTATATATGTATGTTTATCAGCTGTCTGGTTACCATAACACAGGCATTAATTGCCTACTTTGGTATCAGATAGCCGTGTGTGGAATTGTCCTAAGATATTATTATTATTATTATTAAAACTTACATGATACAATACGAACACAGTTCTTTATAGTGGAATTATATTAATGGAGAGGTTGCTTTAGAAATGAGCCAATGATAATATAGAAGGAAGAATTTTAATTCTATCATTCAACACGCGGAAATGTGAATAACGAATGAATAAACATCTCACTAACCTACTTAGCGAATTTCGAACCGAACTGCACAGTTGCGCAAAGCAACTGGACCGCATTCAATTTTAAACATATTATGTATGCACATTACACACGTAGATACTAATGTCACATATGTATGAAGGATAGAAATCCCAACTCGATTTAAACGTTGGTTGAAACATTGCTATACATAAAACCTGTAGGTACACCTTAAGGGTTCTTTGCGTATTTCAAAACACAATTGGAATCTGTTAACCAGAACTGTATGATTATTTTAAAACTTCTGATTCTAATAGAAGACACGTTTTTAACAGTAGGGTCAAACTAACAAACGATGGATGATGATTTTCCTTGTACATTTATGAATTAAAAACCTTGTCTCCGATAAAAGCGTAAGCTGTGACCTAGGAGTCAGTTCTTTCAAAAAAATGTTATTGCATTATTTTGAATTACAGTCCAAAAAAAGAAAACTAGAACGATGACTTTCCTGAAGTAGGTACTAGTACAATTCGTGGCACTCACTGCATTAGCCGGTTGATGAAACCTATTATATTCATTTTTCGTCTCAAATTTTAAAAGCGAATCTAAAAGACTTTCGTAAGCAAGAACGAAAGACATACTTATCTTATAAAGTACATATATAATACATAACTCCGATATCTGCGAAACCTATTTTCAAGCTAAGAATAATAATGTCTTAAAGTCTAGACTACAAAGTAATAAGACTTGCAAATAACAACGTTCCTGAACAAACACAGCTGTCCATTTTCTGGGAATGAAAAGAATTTTTCGTGTACTAAAATATTATGTCGATAAAACTTGAATGTATGCACATATATGGCGCATATCATTTTACACCAACACGTCGCATACCGAATGGAGGGAGCAGACGGTAAAACCAAATGGTGTCTCATTTAATTGCTAATAATATTAATTTTATTATTAAAAAAATTAATTCTATAACAGCTACGGGACACGTATGTATCTACGTGTTGAATCGGTGAAAGGAAAGCGAACTGCGTCTAATTCGCAAACACACTGCAAATGCGGGATGACACCGGCTAAATGTGACATTGACGCACCATCGCCGTTCGTTAATAATGACAAACTGACAAATTGACAGATATGTCGATACCGAGCGCAGTGCCAGGACGGCCAGACTGATCGTCACCGTATACAATTACGTTGGTACGCGCGCGGTCCTTCGCTATATTAAAATATTCGATATTTCCATAAAGTTCATTCCATATTCGAACATTATGTATGTACATATTTATAATTCAACCTGTTAGTAGACTATAATTAATCATGAAATAAGGTCGCCGAGAATACTATAGCGATACAGATTACAAATTCTACTGGTTATTTATTACACACTTAATAAAACAAGTTTTTATATGCTGATATCGATCGTTTTAATCAACCGCAAAAACCGTCTCCCTGCCGATAGCTACAAAGTATAATGCTGAAAGAAGTTACTATTTAATGTAGGTATTAAGATGTATCACGTAATTCTGCTATTGGTACATGCATTTATACGATCACGATAGCTTAATGGGTTTTTTTTGTTTGGATAGCAAGATATCAACAAAAGTTCTATACAAAATATACAAAATAATGCGTTAATAATATTTGAGCACGTATAAAACTCTTGCTTATGGAAGATTCATCAATGTATGGGAGCAACAAAAACCAGTAGTTCAACGATAACTTCTATCCATAACATAGCCCTCTTGAGAAATTCACCTAATAGTGATGATACAATATAACGTCCCACACACTACTTGGCTTATTCCGTTTATTATACCTACTCACTGGAAAATGTGCGCTATGAAATAGACAATATCTACACGGCAATAGTAAACATTACATTTATGGACAATATCCAATGTTCCAACAAACGCATTTAAAATATAAAATTGGATATTCAGCAGGCAGCAGGCTTCGGCTACAGGAGCAGCATTGCTGCAATATATGTATGTAGGTATATTTGCCGCTCAACAACAAAATTTCCATTGATATGTCTCGGGTTGGTGTCATGAGGCAAATGCTTCAAACTCGAGACTTTTTTGAGTTGGGTACGTAATAAACATCATTAAAGACTGAATCGATTTCAATATTCTATTATATTTTAGCAACGCTGTAATATACACTACAATAAAAGAATTAATATAATATATATGTATTTATTTGCAAAACAATGTTGACTTACAAAAATCTGTCAGAGATCAACATTAGGTAATTGCGTAAATTTGCGACGGTTAGAAGGTAGACAACACTCACCGATCTGATAGTAGCACCGACATATCAACAACAGGAACACAATCCAAGATATCACTATAGGTCCGTCTTGCACCAGCAACAGCTCCATTTCTCCGACAATTCAATCAAACCGGTTATTTACACGGACAACAACGTGGAACGGTCACGCGGCAGACGCGATAAACGGCCAATTACAATGATCGCTATAATATCACTGACTTCATAGCAGAACTGAGGATACATAGGACACCGCAATTGTGTTTTCACTATAATGAATGTATACAAATTGCATGTGGGTAGCGCGGGTCGGTGTCTTCGCCTGACACTAAAGATATGCGAACGCCGACCGCCAGGCCGCTTGGCACAAGAGCAACGCCGACGTCCAAACGTTCTACGAAAAAGTCGTTTAATTAACCCCGCGCGGGGAAAAAAAAAACAAGAAAATTCAACGTCCAATTTTATCAAATATCGAAACGAAAAAACTTTACACGATTCCTTTTTGTTTTCGTTTTTTTTTTTTTTTATTAACAGTCGTCGTAATCAATTCGAACATTAATACAACTAAATTATCACAATTAGTCGGTTGATTGACACGGACAACTTCTCAACACAACCGCTCAATAAATCACGACCGGAACCCGAATGAAAACAATGAGACGGTCTATTAGCGCGAGAGGCGGCGGGAGAACCCGGTAGGATAATTAATGAGATAAACGCGCGCAACGAACCGGCGCACCCGACTGACCTGCGCCCGCGCACGCGACCGTCCAACATGTGTCGACGGCACAATACACTCGTAAATGATAACGAAAATAAAACACGCCTCCCAAGGAGAAAAATGAAACCAAACTCTCCGGTTCGAAGGCGGCCCTATGATTAACGTAGTATTCGAGATCGTACGGGTGTCAATGAACGAATGAAACGACGGGCGAAATGAACGGGAGCGTCGTATGTACGTGACCTGCAAAACGCGCAAGGGAAGAAATTCCAAACTATCATTAACACTCCTCATGCGGTTCGCACACGACGAAGCGACCGCAATAATTTCATATCTTTGTCATGTTTCAAGAGTATATTCCGGGCAAAGTTAATAATTTTGCTACACGAGACCGCATTGGTTTGATAACAAGATTTGCCGCATTCAATCTCGTCTACTTAACTTTGAGACGAATGCCAAAACCACTGGGCAATCATATTATATAAATTACTTTATAATAAAAAGACCATTTTACTCAATAGATATGTAAAAAAAATAATTAAAGAATTTGACATTTATATTGGGAATATCTAGTTTAACAAAACAAGTACTAGAATATTTCGTAATGTGTCTTTAAATTTTATATCTAAGGCATATTTATTTACAACGGGAATGATTCTGTGAACAGAAAATATCTTTATTTGCAAATCATTAATTGTCACTTCACTGCTTACGGTGACATTACAACTTTGATATTTACAGAGAGGGTATACTTAAATTTATATATAAAGTCGTATTTTATTATTTTCGATTTACATAATATTTACATATTACTCTTTAAAATTGTAACGAATACGCGACTACGAGACGAAAAATATTGAAGTTAAGTCGTACCTATTTGATTACTGAAATCGACTTTGAGGACGTCACAGATGTTACAGAAAAGTTTTAATAAATTGTCTGGGAATTTTTAGCAGTAGGTAATGTAATGTCGAATACTTCGTGCCCTTATATTGTTTAATATTCTTTTTAACGAAACTTTTGATGAGAATTTATAAGCGTAGTCACCATAAACATTTGATCTCTCTCACTTCTACCGAAATTATTATGATTTGATAAGAATATATCAACCGGGCCGTTGTTGGTCTAATGGTTAGTGACCGTCAATATGGAATCCGAAGATTTGGGTTCGACTCCTTTCCGATACAAATCTACATGTAAAGATCTAATAATATTCATATGCGTATTCATATATTATTTGGTTAGTCTATTGCTTTGCCTTGCTTATCAGTTATTTCAAAACATTTTTCCATAATTTTTATCATCCCCAATCACTAATATAGTTTTTCTCGTTAATATTTTGATTGCACCTAACTAAAACCGACTCGAATAGTTAATTAATGCCTACTACAGCAATAATAGCTTACGTTCACCATAACTAAAGCATTAGCTAGTATAATTATTGACCTTAGTCGAGTCACAGTTTATTACAATACTGACACGTGATAAGAAACAAATATTTACAACAAGAAAACGTATACAAATAACATAATCATGACCAATATGGCAGGCGATTATGAGCTGAATGGCCATTACGATGGGCCGAATATGGCATGTGCAAGTTTGACAGATGGCATAAGGTTGTATTTCGATCGCCGTACAAGAGTGATTCATGCTAATACGAGTAGGTACATAACGTAACGCAAAGAATCGTGATAGATAATGATTCATCGTTTATTTAGGAAAATGCATATGCAGTTTTATTCATATATTAATATGCGCTGTATAAATCAACACACATAGTAGTTATGCGTTGATCGATGATTGAAAAGTGTAGGTGTGATTTCATAATGGAATTATTCGCGTGCTCTTTTATTTCCATTCATTTCTGTAGAATAGCAAAATTCAAAAGGCGTGACAGCGGTCAGAACGTTGACCTTAGAACATAATGGAGATTTTAGTTTCAAAATACAGGTGTTTAAATGATTTATTTGGCAAGTGGTTAATACAACAATTGTACGTTACTTCCAGTCGTGTCTTCCCGTGGTGCAAAATGTGTATAATGGATTTAATGATGATCCTAAAAAAAACTATTATTTAAGCATTTAAATGTTAAGATTCAAAATAGTCAGAGCGCCCTCTAGTATATTAGAAACTTACTAAATACAGTTAATTGTTAAACGTCAATTCTGAGTACCGTAGGAGTTGTTTATTTTCCGCGATAAAAGAAAAAATTGTCTATGTCAATCTCTACGCATAAATTATGTGTATGTGAAATTATATATAAGTAGTATAGGCAACATTTTTTTTTCTATTTAAAAACTTCCTTTTTAGGCAATTCACGTATAACCTGTACACAGAATAAATACGTGGCGGGGTATGCACCGTACGCATCATGCATTAGGTCTTCCTAAGTTTTTAGAGGGTTCCGTATTTAGCACTTGGGCCACAAAAAGAATCGCACCCTGGCGCCAATATACCGACTGGGTACCTACATGTTATGTGAACAACGACTAAAAGAGATGAGGAATTAAATTGAAAAAAATATATATTTAAAATTATAATAAGCGAGGTCAGAACTTTCCACCGTCCCTTATAGCGTTGTGTTTTGCATAATATCGTTTTGCCCGCAATTATCGTAGCACTGGGAGTTCAGATTAACGGTATACACGAGGCGTCTCAATAAATAAAAACATCAATAAACAAAGCTCCATTTGCGGCTAATCGTTTAAAAGCCGGCATATGAAAACTCGAGATATGAAGCGCACAGAGGCGTGCTTTAGAATAATGTTTGCAATATTCAAATGCGGTCTTTTACCGTGACAGAGCGAATGAATTGTCATCCGATTAGATTTTCGACAGGCTGTGATCATTGGGACGGACTGGCGGTACTGGGTTCGAGTCTCACCTAGGACAATGGTATGTGGAATAAGCAGAACAATTAATTATTTTTCTGGGTGTAAAATGATACATGTAAAAATGGCTTTACTTGGCTTGAAATTAGATACACATTATTATTATAGAACTTCAACTCTGATAGCAATTTTAACTATACCGACAGGCACGTTACAAAGACTATTTAATTATTGCAATGGCCAAGCAAATGTATTGCATTTGCGATATGGCAGCTTATGATATCTCTCCGTTTAACTAAGCCCAAGGACCGAGAACGTATACAAAGCTTATGTAAATTTACATTTCTATTCATAACTAGCGGTGGATGTATGAATGAATTACACAATAGCGTCTACAGCGACCTTCGGCCGGACATCCTAGTTAAGGATTCTCTTATTAAGGACAAACCAGCCCTAACCGGAATAACACTCGTTACGAAGAAACTAAATGAATATCTGAAAAGAATGAATTAGGAGTACCTAGTGGTTTAGTTACAACACACTTACGAGTGTATTGGGCTTTTTTGAACAAAGGGCCAGTGATATCATTTCTTTATTGGGTTGGGTACACTAAAATCAAAACTCCCCTCAAAAAATGATCTTCGAATTGAATGAATTACCCAAAGTGGAAAAATTTTATTGTAGCAAATACTCAAACACAGAGCATCAATATACGAATTATTATCTTGGTTCTAGTCCCTCGTGTAATATTTATTTTACAAATACTCGGAGAAATATGACACAAAATTTAATAATATTATGTCTCCGTTCGTCCCTTCCTTGAGCCGACAGGTTATAATATATTTTATGTTCAATAAGAATATTGAAAACTTTATCATAAACTCGGGCACCAAAATGATTCGGTGTGCGGCAAGGGTAGCGCCTATAGTAGATTAATGTATTGGCAAAGTTAATTCGGTACAGTAGTGCCACTAAAAAATAAATGTAATACTTTTTTGGCGAAAGAACACGATTTATTCAATTAACTGCTATAGATTCCACTACGGACGCAATAATTTTTCACTAAAGTTGCTTATTAAACACACAAATAATCACGCACATTACCCTGAGTATTTACAGTTCAGACGCCACAAAACTATTTATTAGGGCTCCATACATATTAGAAAGTTATATTTATTCTATCACAGGGATAAGCATATTCAAATATGATTATAACATAATATACGGAGCATTCGGTACAATGTCATAATAGAATTTCAAGCTGTAAACATTGGTAAAATACAGCAACGCAGCGGGCATAAGGAATTTAAAACGGCTTCGACGCGTCATAGGAAATCTGCAGTGATTTTATGATTGTGGTCGGGCAGGGCGACGACGGCTCGAGTCGCTGACCTTCCAATCTCGAAATACACGTGTGTACACACACAACATCTTCCTCGAAACACAAAATACAGCGAACGAACGACGAATTAGTTACAAAAACAATTATTCGTAAGAAACATAAAACGCTTCCCCGCGTTTACGCGCGAGTCATTGGGTTTAAATTTATTTGTTGTATAATTGTGAAGTGTCTGTTTTCGTATCAACAATATTGTTTTACTTTTAACGTGGTTGCGAATGGACTGAATGCTTTAAACATCGTAAAATCGTATAGTAAACGTGATACGTTTCATAGAAAACATTCGTTTTATACGTCTCGTTTTAATGGAAAGGAGAACTTTTTAAAGAAAAGAAAAAAATTGTGACACGTTAATTTTAACGACTAGACTAATACTATTACATACAATATTTTAATTCAATGCATTTTTTTTATAAATACATCATTATATTAATTAATATTTTATGCCATATTTAGATAGAAAGGAAATCATTGATAAACTTTAATGAAATCCGGAGATAAAAAATAAAAATGAACGAGTCAACAAAACAGGGCCAGCTTATCCAGTTTTTCTTCGGTTTTCCCTAAAGCTTCTTATAAACTCACAAGTGTCAAGGGCTGTTCACACGCCGTCAAGTGCGAGGGACCGATAACGGCCGCGATCTCGTACATAAAAGGGCAACTCTCTTACGATTAACATTGAGCTTTTCGTTACAAAGTTTTTTTTACATATCAATCATACATGTCGAATAATTAACTTCGATAGACATAATCGTGTAGTATCATGTACTAAAGTTGCGACTTGAACTTTATGTACAATGAAAAGTAAATTTAATATCTAAAATTTGTAGGTCGATGATAGTAAAATACAGATTGATTTAAGAGTAAATTCAAAATCCTAATATGCACGATCAACCGACCGATCAAACAAAGACAAAATCGTTTTTGCGCCGTTTTAAAATGTTACTTATAAACATACATAATATAGGTATATTATGCATTTTATATTAGGTATAGTAAATAATAACTACTAGTCAAAAATTATGACTAATAATCAGTTTTACATCAATAATCGCCTTTTACATAAAAGATTTACATATTTAAACATTATAGTATTTTAAAAACAATAAATAATAACATTTTCTATATTCGTAATAAGAAGTCAATGTTTCAATGACTCGTAATAATTGTGTGATTGAACATTACAAGCAACGTTTTCAACGGATTCAGAGAATTTTTTTGTACGGACAACAAATTATATCGCAAGAGTAGATAATACCTACTGGCACGCGGAGTTCTGTTTATGCCCGTAAGTTACGAAAATCCCGCGGGAAATTAGAAACTATCGCGATGCAGTCTCAACACTACAACACTACCTACTACACACATTAAAACGTTGCCGGATAATACGGTTTTACCGGATTTTTCCGGATAACACTTTGTTATAACTACGAGTAGGTATCGACAGTGAAAAGCTATTATTACAGTTATTTGTATACACTAATATATAGAAGGAAAATGTTCTAGAATTTATCACAAAAGTAGGTGAATGGAACGTATATGGTCGAACGAATTGATAATAATAATAATAACAAAAAATATGTACATTCCCTTTTGTTTCTTTAAATGCCAATGAATGTGTTAAGTGAGTAACGCCAAAAACACGAATCAAGTTAATTCCGATGGGTGGTATTAGTCTGTGCATTGCCAATACTTTCTACATAACAGTGAGATGACTGAACCGCCTGTGCTGTGCTTCGCCTGTTGCGGTTGTGTCTTCAGGTCTTCACGGTAGAACGTGTCAGCCAAAAGTTTCGCTGATTGTTCGTGTAAATCTCAATGTTATCTTTTTGCTGGCATATACGAGTACATAGCGTTTATACGTATTAAAACACAAGAGAGGTGTCAAGGGACATCCGGATGGAACGAAGTTCCTTTCGATTAATTAGTGAAAGAATTGTAATAAAATTTTATTTCTTTCAATTGGCAACACTAGTGTGTCGGACAACTTCCGTCTGAACTTTTCGTCTGATTTTTTTCCGTCTAGCTTACTTCGCAACGCGCGATAAGGAACTTCGATCCAAAACGATTAGCAATAGTTACCTACCTCTCAATATACTCGAGTGAAGGAATCCATATCATCCGTAAAGGGAGCACTTAGTTTGCAAACTGTAAGCTGTAAGCTGTAAGTAGGTAAACAGTGAACTGTGAGTTGGACGGGAGCTTTTAAAAGCGCTTATACAGCTTCCGACATGTTTTATGCTAACAGTCCGGACCGACTGATTAACGTAGCCGGGGAAGTGCTGAATCATTCATGAACGTATACCACTGAGGGTCACTCGACTTTCGATGCATCGCTGTTGCTCACTTTTATAATTATTTTGCTAATGCATATCGGTTTCTTTATATTTGAACAATCCCTGCACATCGTACTTGATTACTACGTAGAAGTTGCCTGTTTTGGAAAATAATGAAAATCATTAATTAATATTTGCGGGTCATATGAAAAAAATATTTTTTTTTTGGAAAAAAGTAAAGAATCGAAATGGTTCGACTAGTGCTGTTATGATGATTAGAAGCGAGGGTTCGATCTAGAGTTATCTCAAATGTTGGAATAAGAAGATTTTAACACAAACATTACTTCTTAGCACTTATCAATTATTAACTCTTTAAGAAATATTCAATTCACTTCAGTCCTGTAATTCTTAACAAAAATACGATAAAACGCATGCACGAACACTGTTACGTATGAATGCATGCATGCATACACCGCACGCACGGCGCTCACTCGCGTATACCGATTGAATTGAAAAAAAAAAAAGACTCAATTATTTCTAAGACAATATTTTTAATTGAGACACAATGTTTCGTAGCTCTTTAACGTTGCATTACTTGAATGGATGAAACGAATGAGTGATACGTACGTAATGATTACCGGCAGTTTCATACAAGAAAAAACCCGGTTCACTACAAATATGAAGAAGACACGATGCAACAAAGCGTTCGTACAACAAATATCTATGTAGGTATATAAAACTCAAAGTTGACTGACTGCCTTGGTGATCTATCAACGCACAGCCCAAACCACTGGACGGTTCGGGCTGAAATTTGGCATGCAAGTAGATGTCGTGACGTAGGCATCCGCTAAGAAAGGATTTAATTCAATTCCACCCGCAAGGGCATTAAATGGGGGATGAAAGCTTGTTGTGTATAGAAGCCGTCAATGCCCATGACTTTATTCGATTTGTATATCTATAAACAACCATAAATAACTTCAATTAAGTAATTTATCGTGTCACCGTTCCGTTCTGACCTAAATTTATCTCTGAAAAGTCCTCTACCTGCCAATGAAAGGCCCGTTATAAATTAGTTCAGCACTAACGAAGATAACTAGATACACCGATTAGCCGACAGACGGACAGACGAAAATTATGTTTTTTTTTAAAATGTCCACATAACCACGAGCATAGAAAAGAGCTTTATTTCAACATCAGGAACATTACAATTATATTAATACTTATAAATTATGCAAAATATGATCCTCTATACTTTATTACTATCTAGATACATCTAATATGCTAAGTTCGCACGAAGAGAAATGTTACTTTGATATGATATTCTCAAAAGAAGTGTTTTAAAGAAAGTGCTGAGTTAGACCCATTAAGGATTTAGCTTAGTTTTATTACAGCTGAGAGATACAGATAAGTAAGAAATATTTTTTTTTTTTTTTTTTTTTTTTTTTTTTTTTTTTTTTTTTTTTTTTTTTTAATTTTAGCCTTTGGGATAGTTGATAAATTTTTTTTAATTTAAAATTCTAGGTGAGAAAATGG
>DWQT01004411.1:0-11289 GCA_018244895.1 Myscelus amystis hages
GGTGCGAATACCCAAACATCACTCTTTATTAGTACGATTGTATAATATTTTAATAATAATGTAAAAATAGCCCATAATAATTATTAACATTAATCACTGGATTAAGCATTCTAAATTAAATCGATTTCAAGAACTAGCGAATATTTCTTGAATAAAATGATTATTTGTTAAATGACATCAGATACCGAGGTTACACGGAGTCTAGCTTTACATAAACAAAATTCCATGTTTGGTGTCGTGTCATTTAAAGTATAAGGCATAAGCATTGTTACTTTTATTTTTTCATTCCTAACGTAATTTAGTTCATTTCTCTAAAATATATATTTGCAAATGCATACTTCGAATAAGAAAATCATGATTCTGTTTTGGATATTCAATTAATTAAATTGAAACACGTTCATTGTTGCTGAGTGTCGGTCGCCGGAGTAACGGACATACCTGAAGTGGAGTGGCTCTGTAGTACACGTCTAGTCTGCCAGACGCGGCTCAAGTTAGCACAAAGGATGCCTTCACGTCTGATTTCTAACTAAACATTCCATTCATTTTGATAGCTCATTGCATATTATGTTAGGGTTTGAACATTAGCAGATCTTGTCAAAACTAGTTTGTGTAACATAATATATACTCGTATTTATACTTATGTTTAACCACCTAAAGAAGTAGGTAAACTATTGATACTAAAAATTATGGTGAGGCAATTATATGAAAAAAACTATATCTTTTTAACAAATAGCTACCTATGCGTTGCCGAGTATGAAGATTTAAAATAGGAATGATATCTGTATCATAATAGCATAAAAGTATTTTAAATCCTGAACTTGCACGACATCAAAGCAATCCGATGCAGTTAAACACGTGAATAGTAATTACTATCTCGTGCCACACAGCACTTTGATGGATTCCCCAAAGATAATTGCTTAAGTGGGATCTCACTTAGCCCTGAGCCTGGTAGGGTATGTTGGCCCTTTCGCCAAACTCCTTATGTACACGATAAGCGTTGTTTATTGTTCAACACCAAATCTCCTTCGGCCTAAGATAACAAGCGATTAGCATTTGTAATCTTAGTATTTCGCTGACCGTCTTGACAAGATATATGTTCATATTAATCAAAACAGTGTAGTCTTTGAAGGGAATCGCGATGTGACGAAGTATGCATAGTATTTCTGACAGTTTATTAATAAAGAAGGCTTCATCTGCCGTAAGTTAATTTGTATTCGCCAACCACGATTTGATAACCACGATACACTCGTGTCTCTAGCAAGATATATTTCTGAAAGGTGTGTAGTTAATAACTTTCACCCTCGCAAATTACCTATCTTTTACGTACCTATATACAATACAATGTTACTAACAAACAAAAATATAAATTTCCTCTTATAACATTTTGCATTAAGGAGAAATGTTCCATTCGGTCTTTGTTTTCCGTGCGAAGTTGTTAATGTATGTGAATACTTAATCGGCCGTTAATTATTCCGACAATGAATATAGACGTGAGTAAGAAACTCGAAAGAGGGTCTTGACGGGTACGCACGACTTCTATAAGATCACATAAATAATTTAATCTCATCTATATGTAAGGAATTTGTTTCGGCAAGACAACACACGGCTAGTTACAATGTTCCACGTTCAATGTGTATTTATTTTATTATTTACAGTGACGCCTTTTAGTACTTTGCAGATAATATTTGTTTTAACAGGTAAAACATATTCAAAAGAATAGCGAGAGTTAGACTCCCCCCCTTCTCATAATATCCACGGAAGCTGCCAATTCCAACTATTCTTACCGTCTCTGTTGTTTTCTTTATCACTTTTCGTGTATTTTTAAACACATCGCCTTTATTTTGAAGCGAATATTTTTATTTACATATGGATATTCCTTAAGGTTTTTATATTGTAACTATTTATTGAAAGTTTAATTATTATCATTTACCATTACATCGTTACATGCTATGCATGGTTATTTACCTATATATACATTAACAAATCTTCTAGATAAACAATATCATATAGTAATATAATTTTAAATGCATCAAAGAGCCATAAATTATCATAGGCAATTATATCCTTCAGGTAGAGAATAACATAATTCAAAGGGTGTCTCGAAACGACCTAACCAGTCTACTCGAGAAAGCCAATCCGCAATAATTTTCACTCAAATCTGACGTAAACATGACCGATATTCTCCAGCAATTTGCATGTCCGTTGCCTCTCTGAATAAATTAGAACTACCTGCCCTTAGGATGAAACCTCTATGAATATGTAAGACAATAGCTTCCAAATCTTAGCCTCCAATTAGAAGGGTGTCTTTAAGCCCGTGGTTGATTACCACTACCTAAACGAGGGACGAATTACTAATGCTACCAACACGAACATCGGCGAATATCTCTCTTATTATGAAAATGTTGCTAATTGCAATGAACATGTTTTATATACGAGGTATTAGCTGGATCTATTAGCATATTATCCATAAATATCCTTATATTCATTTAGTTAAATATTTTTTTAGTTTCTGTTTTCTTTTTTTAGGTAAGTCATATTTTGTTCAGCTGCGCTACTTTTTTGAATGCTGTATATACCTTTAAAGGCAAGTCATTTCGAACATAACTTTAATGTATTGGAATTACCAATGTATAGTGATAAGCCAATGGCGTATCTATTAAATAAAAAAAATAAAAAATAAAATATCAAGAGACATCACACCATTGAAATATTGGTTAATGTCACTCATTAATCTCTCATAAATTGAAAATAAAATAAAATATTTCTATGAAATTTTAATCCATTCTTAAATTTATTACACCTTAACCTCTCTAAATTTGGAAATCACTCAACTCAGGTCATACAAGATGAGTTGATTATAGAGCGGGCGCTGGCGCGGTCGGCGGCACCTGCTCGTACCAGCGGTCATCGTAATCACGTTACGCCGTTTAATCGATTCGGCCGGCAGCTGTAAGTCAATACGGACACCACTTAGCTATGATGCCGTTCAATTTTCGCAACAGTATCATGTTAGACGAAAGGGAAATTTTAATTTCCGCTTTTTAAAATTTACCTCGAACGTCACTTACATTGTATATTAAAGGCGTTTTAGAGCAATTATTAACAGGTTCATCATAACAACACTGATATAAATTGTATTTGTTAAAATAGGACTTTATACTAACATACTTACTTACTTATAAATGTTGCTTAAGCAGCGTAATAGAATATATTGAATGAAATCTAAATAGTTAAAAAAAAATCTGTTACATTTAATGTTTTTACACGTGACAGTTGAGTTCGTAGCCCATAAAAGCAAGTCGTCGTGGTGCGTTTTATAACGAGCTAATTATTCCGGCGTGTGAGCCGGCCGCGTCGAGTGGCCGCCATAAATACGCAGAGCAAACACTGTGTTTGTGCGCGGCCTAAAACAACACGCGTTTGCACCCGCCACTGAATTTGTTACTGTCGGTCAAATGCTGAGTCAGTGCTCAGGTCTTGTATAAGCGACGACATAAATGCTATCAGTAAAGTTACAGTATATTCAATTAAAATGAATGACAGAATTTTAAAAATTATGGCTTTGACTTATAAATTTTCTTACTACCAAACGATAAGATCTTACCGTTTAAAATACTAACAGTACCTAAGTTTATGACACATTAATTTATAGAGAAACCTATACATCTGCTTTATGCCAATGAACTGAAAATATACCTTCAAGACGCAACGAAAGTTTTAATTTTGTGAGTTTAGGTGGTATGTTATTATGGCAATACTGTGATTGTAACTACAAAAGTAACATTGAAAATTTATAATATGTAATGAAGCCGAGGATATAATATTTTTAAAATGAAATACTTTTGTACTCGACGATACCAAACGTGACCGTGCGTAAATATGTAGAGTGAAAAGATAAAATGTATTGTTTATATATATTACATATTTTATTGTGCACCGTTAAAACAACGAATTAATTTTGCTCTATAAAGATATAATTTTAAGAGATGTTAATCTGTATAAATTAAATTATTTTAAATATTAAGGGGTCGGTTTAGAATCGTTTGAAAAAAATATTGTACGCTGATTTATATTACCTCAAATTACACAGTTTGAAATTTAAAGCTTGTAATGGGATGTAAGAACCAACCTGATTTTAATCAATATCAGATAAAAACAGGGTGATATCTTCATGTCTTGAGATGACACACGGCCGGCTGTGCTTGTAATCTTTTACATAACAATTTTCACTCTATACACCAGTTATCGTATGTCTCTCTTCTCGAAATCACAAACCAAATTTATCAACAAACGATATCCACACGATAAACATTGGTGCCTACTTGGAACCAGACATCATGTCGATGCCGGCTAATGTGGGCGAATCAACATGACGACAGACGCCTAAACAAACAGTCGTTACCTCGACGCGTGATCGGACACCGCGCCGCATATAATACTGTTTTAGTAAATTTCACAACGAAGCCAACATGACAGATCGCATAGACATAACGTTTTAGTAAGCCATACATCGTTACCATAATAGTCTGCGATATGATACAAATACACACGTGTTAAGAGCACGGAATCAGACATGCCGATGGGGGCTAATGTGGCCGAGTCAACAGCGGACGGCAAAACAATATAATACCTATATAATATAATATAATATCTTAGGATAATTCCACACACAGCTGTCTGATTCCAAATTAGCTCATTTATTGCCTGTGCTATGGTAACCAGACAGTTGATATACTTACATATATACATATTATATATAGATATTTTTATTACGACCAGACACAGAACAAACAAATGTGCTCATCACACAAATGTTTGTCCTGTGTGGGAATCGAACCCACGACCTCCGGTTTCACAGTCAGGATCTCTAACCGCTCGACCACAAGGCCAGTCGAGTTTACAGACATACAGCATGCAAATATTTCACTACTACGAGAATCCAAGCCGCGACCTTACGTTTAATTAAAATCTAACCAATGGATCAGGAGTCTAGAGAGCTTTAAAAACTAGCAAAAACCTGTGCCTATGAAAAAATATAATGTTTTCTCTTTTCTCCAACAGTCATATTATTAAATGGGGTTTTAGTAGCACACGTTCACACTTATTATGCAAATATTTGACGCGGACGTGATCCAATAGGAAAATGCCTACTTAACACCGCCGGATGCGAGTATAGGTTAGTACTGTTAGCATTTAATATGATTTACATACAAACAATACTAACCCGTATAAGTATAAGTATATTTATTACACGCTAGCTGCGCCCGCGCATTCACCCGCGTGATGGTTTTCAGTTGGCTACGAAATGATGATAATATATTTTTGATTAAAGTAGCCCAAGTTATTCTTTATAACACCGCCTATCTGCCAGTGAAAGTCCCGTCAAAATCGGTCCGACCGTTTTGAAGATTAGCCGAAACAAAAACAAATTACAGTTTTCTGATAAAATAATTTAAAACATCTAATGAATGTTGTACTAGACAGTATTTGGAGACATAAAAAATTGTCCTTGACTTAGTAATGTTTTCAACTCAAAACTGCTGTGCTGAATCTGTTGAAACTTTGTAAGGTGATAGCGAAACTTTTATAAAGGGTTAGGCTATTTAAAAATACTTTTTGAAAACGAAAACTATAAGCTACATATGCCAAATACATTTTTGGGAATTATTTAACATACCCAAAAATGTAACTCACAGTTCTGAATTAATTAATTAAAATTCGTAATTCACTTTTTAAAAAGCGCTAAAAGTACACAATGAATCACTACAGCATATTAACCGTCCAATTAAAAAGGTACTACAACTTTGCAATCTACTGAATAAATGACCATCTTAAATCTATCGCTTTGCACTAATCTACACATTATAAAACTACACACACATTGTTACATTGAGAAACAAACATGTTTATGTCACCATTATTATCTTATGACAACTCTATGGTCATAACAATAAGAACTATTTTCCTTGTACGAATATTTTAGACTGGCAACTGAAATTGATTCGACAAAAAAGTATTTGCGGTTTATCACCCACTACGAGTACCTTAGCACAAGAACGTAAGAGTGCTTTTTGTTTGGTTTCGATTTTTAAAACGATTTTGGTAATTCTAAACGTGATTCCACCCACACATGTGCACAACCATAAATTAATAAGGGGACTACTGGGGGCATAAATAAATCTTTTGTTCCGCGGAGAAACATCCGTTTAATATAATTATCTTTACGAGCGCCTATTGTATTTAGAAACTATTTACGTATTATAAATTTGTTACTGTTAATGTAATACATATTTGTTATCGATCTTGTATATACTTAGAATTATTTAGATTTTGAATAACAGAACTTTAATTTTTCGACCATAAAACCATAGACTTAGATATCAACATGAGAGCAAGTCTCGGTATTTTCCTTCGCCCTCATAACAAGTGATATAAACGTCATCCTAAAACGGACATTGATAAACTACCCTTGTAAAGTCGAAGATATTCCGATTTAAATCTTACAGCTTATGACCAAAAGACCGGAATCTAAAGCAGTAGCCTAAATGCTTATACATAGGTAATATGTAAGGAATATATTCCTGACATTATTATTACGGCGAAAATATTAGAATCATGACATCAGAATCGATGGCATTTAAAAGCAATAGGTATATTAAAATTGCAGAGCAAAAGTGCGCAAAGATTTATAAATTGACAATGTAGCTACAAAAAAGACTTCTCTACTCGTACAACTGATTCGCAGTATTTTAAGAATATAATACGACATTCGAAAATACTGATGATTTTAAAGTTATATCGATAGTAAAAATTGATTTCCAATATATCGGTTTTTACCAATCATTTTATACATAGAATACAATTTAAAATTTAAAATTGCAATACTGGCCATTAAATGCGTTAACTATACTTCATTTGAAGGAATAGGTGACACGAAAATTCTAACACAATTTCATAAACATCAACATTTTAATTTCCGAACGAAACGTTAGTGGCCTTACGCATGAAATATTAACACAATTACGTTAATAAATCCTTACGCGCGATTATTCAACTGTAACACAGAACTGCGCAATGACAGACGCGACGTATTACGTACGCGCAAAAATAACCAGTGACATTTTCGCGCCTAAACTCCCAATCAAACAGCGCCTAATTATAAATAATGCACCCAGAATGTCTGCGCCGCCACGAGGAAAGCGCATTGTGAGATTTAATTCTATTGCCGTCAGTCCGAACGCTCTTCAATTTGATACTGCTAAGATACCTAGATTATGGTGTATTAGGAGATGCATTTTGTCTTTGTATTTAATGAAATCTTAAAACCCTTTCACACGTTACTGTGGTGACAGAGAAACAGGTATTGAAGTAAGAATTGCATCTTTGTTATTCGATAAAACAGGCCGTTAGAAAAATGTATGTTTTGTATTACGAATAAAATATCAAATGACCAAACAGTAGTCTTTACTACCGCTATCGTCCTATCGAGAACTATGTATATTTTTGAAATAGAATTGTTAGGTCCAGTTAGTAATATGTATAAGCATTCGGTGATATTAGGATTATTTAGACTATAACACTTTGATAACAACATATCATCTTTATTTAGATAGACATAGACACAACTCTAAAATGTGGCACAACTCTAAAAAAATTTATCATTCACGTAGCCGTTTTATTTATGTTACATTGTAGTATTATTTATACTGTTTGCTTATTTATTTATTAATATGTAATAATAGATTTCTTACGCGCTGTCTCGAAGCGGAGGCAGATAGCAAACATTGCAACTCAAGATAGCACTCGTGTAAATACTTGAGTGTAGACTAAATATTTTTCTTAATCATCTACTATGTAAAAAACAAGGACCTTAAAAACAACATATCTATCAATTCACCAAATATTCAATATCTCTCATCAAAGCTGTAGTTGTGATAATTGTTGTTTTACTTAGGAGGAACTTAGTTTTTATGTAATTTAATTTCAATACAGTATATTGGCTTAGTGAATAAATAAATAAACATTTCAAACCATAACAAATCGATTGGTTACAATCAATGAATTCTGTGCTACAATTCAATACCATTAAGGATCACTTTGGGGTACAGCTTGACGTACTCTTATAATATATTAAGTAACTGAACTAAACTTTGTATTGGTGAATAGTGATCGAAGTTTAGAAGTGTTTCCTTACATTATCAAATTTTAACAATTGATTGGCTTTTCTGACATTTCCTTTTACTTTTTGCTTAACATTGACAGTATGAGTAGAAACAATAACAGTGTTTTTAATGTATTTTTAATACACATTACTCCACATCGTCTGTAACTATGAATCTCCGTGGGCGCAATATGGTTAAAAAGCGCAGTTTTCTTTTCACATAATTATGGATACCTTTATTATATGAAATGTTATCCGATTGTCATTATTATTGCAAACAATCTATGGTTATATTAATAAATATTCGAATTTATAAGCGTTTTTGTGATTACCCCACACTGACTATATTCGATTGATGTTCAAAAGGAAAATGGGAAACTAATAATTTACAAAAGTCTATGGTAGAGTCGGAAATGCTACATTTAAGGTATGCTCTTGTTAGAAAACGTGCTAAAAAGATAGATAAGATATGATATATAAATATAAATAGATAGTATTACGACTTTGATGACAACTGAAAAGATTTAAGAAGTCTAATAAGAACATAATCATTAACAGCTTCTAAATGTTTTCATAATTGGTAGGGATGTTGCTTTAAAAAGGTATTTTAAGTATATGCTTTTTTAAACTAATTAAATCTTGTTTTGGTTGGGTATTCCTTCTAAAACAGATAATTCGTATACTGACATTTATCGTTATGTAAAAAAGCATTTGAAGTATGAACGTGTAATGATATTTCATATATGATTCATGAACTTACGTACGCTACTTATATGCATATGCAAAAAAATTAAAACCGGTCGCAGAGAATTTATAATTTATTGACAAACGTGTCCTCCAGTATGAGGTTCGGAATTGTTAATTAGAATTCAATTAATTGATTAAATAATTACAAAAACATTGACACGTTTCTAATCGGATATCCAGTGCATAATTTAAACGCCGATTATTAATAAATTAACGTTTAATATAAAAGCAATTTTAATTCCTTATTCACAAGCTTTTGTTTTCTAAATTTAAATTACATGACAATTAAATAGGGCAGATTTTAGGGTTTCTATAAAAAAAAATATTATGTCAAAGTGTAGTTTAATTGGTGGAAGGTGGTGTCAAATTATTTCACGCTCCAGTTTCGCAGCGACTTTAAAAAAAGCCATCACCGTCCGACCTCACAGTTAACCCTACACTAAAGACCCTTTTCTTGGCGCGTTTTTTGGCAGAAAAAAGGCGATCAGCGTCGCGTTCTTGCATCCGACTCGGTATTCGTGGCCGGGCGGCTGCATCGCGCGGTCGTTCCACGAGCTGAAGTAATTTAAAAACCGTAGACAAAAATCCACAGGAGCGCGGGAAAACTCGACGACGGCCCGTCGAAATGGCCGCGCCCGCCCCGCCGAACGAGATTCACAGAATTGATTATTTTCAATAACACTCCACCGCCGCCGTGTTTGTTATCATTCGTACAAATTAAACGGTGCATTGTTTTAAATATTTCGACATTGTCGGAATACATTGTGCGATTCGTTAATTGTTCAACGTCCACCGTTTAGAGCTCGGAGCATATGTCGCGTTTACATTTTTGTCGGATATAAACATTATTGATAATTTCGCGGCGAGCGGTGCGTGGTTTTTATGAATGTTTTTGCGTATCGGCCCGTGGTGGGGGAAGGGTGGGGCCTCCGTTGACTCGTCCCTCTCCTATCGAGTATTTTGATTTAGTTTCCAACTCTTACGTAGTTGTAGCGATTTTTTTCAGTCGCGTGTGTAAACCGCGCGCGGCTGTCGTATATTTCGCGTGTTCGACGTCGATTTTGAGTTTCGTATTCCGGCGAGGTTTCCCGCGCGCCGGTGCAATCTTTTTTATTTTTTATAAACCATTAATTTCAGACTGTAAATAGAAGCTTAGTACAAACTTTTTTGATTTGCGACATGTGTATGTGTTTTTATTCGCTGTGTGTGTAATAACATTTGAGTTGTGACAAACATTAGTGAGACTGTGCATGGCCGACTGTATTCCGTTCTTCTGTTCACGTTTGGATGTCTTAGTTTAAGGTAAGATTTATATTATGAAACATTTTATTTTTCATTGAACGTAGTTCACAGTAATATTAATATGAAACGTATTATGTATATATACCACAAACTTAAGAATATAGGTGCGTTGTAAAGCGTTTTTATCAAAAGCTCAATCTAAAAAGTTATATGTAAAAAATGCCGAAAACGCTTGAAAATCCAGTATCATTGAATAAAATATTTATAATTATTTGCAAAACAAATTTTGTGTAATTTATATGATTTGTGATAATTAATATTTAAGTTTTGTATTAATTCTTTGCGCCACAATTATTTAGTTATCATTCACAAGACATTTTAATAATAACATATTAACCTTATTGATTTTTTTACTTTCCTTTGGTTTATAGCCCTTGGTTCCAACTGTGTGTAACATCAGAGACACACGTAGAAAGCACTTTGCTTTATCTCCATAGATCTGAATCCGATGCAGCAGATAGTTTAGGGGTATAGGTCGCGGTTCGGTTAAGAGATCACGGTTCAAATCCAGTGACACTTGTTTGATTCTCGCTCAGATTACAAACCTTTGGCTTGTGAATTTAACCCTTAAGTTATTCTAATACTAATTCCTACAACTTATAAAAGTGTTGAGCAAAATGTCTAACATGGAAATCTAAAGCTGCCAGTGTATTTATTATGATTGACTTTTCTGTTTCTACTCTACTGGATTAATATTCCAAATACAGAGGTCAATGACCAAATGTGTTAGCAATGTATCATTATAAAAGTTTCTGTTTTTAAATTGTTTTATAAAAGTAGCTAAAGTTAGTGGATGTTGAATAGTAACCATAGCTTAAGTAATATACTGAATGCCTGTACGAACTCCATAAGGAATATTATAAGTTTTATAATACTATTTCTATTAGCAAAATCTAATATAACTCTGTGTTGAAATTATTAACAATTGCGGATAACCGAGGAACTTAAGTATTATTGTACATTGAAGACGTATTTACATATAAAGGCCGGTTCAGACTACGTCACTATACACCGTACACTCAGTGTATACATCGAATGTCTCTGTGTGAACACGAGTGTCTGTAATTGGTAAATTTATT
>DWQT01004412.1:0-11288 GCA_018244895.1 Myscelus amystis hages
AGGTCTTCTGGTTCCAGAGATATCGTGATGAGTCAATATATCGCTGTAACTCTCCGATATACATAGGTTTAGAAACATAGCATCTGTGTATGCAACCTATTTGGGTCGTCTAGTCAATTGTAAGTTGTAAGTACCTAATTAGGTTCATAGTGAACACAGCCGCATATGAACCGCGCCTAACTTTACCAAGGTGTATAAATAATGACAGTTGATAACGAACGCCAGTGCGGCCGGTACAAGCTGATAGTCTGCCTGTGTACCACAATTTACGTAAGTACCACGACAATTTTACACTTACAATATTTAACAGTTGTAGAATAAAATTGTAAAGGATTATGCCATTCTCATTTCACTTTGTTCTGTTGTTGTTTGGAGGTGTTTTAGCAATAAATACCTTGTGAGTATTCAATTGAAGACAGAACAAATAAGCCGGTATTTAGATGATAGGTATTATATTGTTCGTTTCGCTTTACAATTTTAGTTTCTGAAAGTTTTCAATTATACCTATATATATAAGACGATAGAGAATTAGTAGGTATATAAATGAACTTGTTATTAGTTTATAATACAATACAATAAACAAATATGGAATTACTAATTTATGTGGAATATTTGCATCTTAATTACAAGGTTTAATAAAACTTATTACTGTTATCTTAGAAAGAATTCTATGTAAGAATATTGAGTAAATATTTGAATTTGGTATAGTATCATTATTTACTTAAAATTTACCTCCAGAGTCCACGCAATTTACTGCTGCAGCAAGACTACAAGTTATTATATTTTACGGCCCAAATCTGTCACACAACTTATTAGTAATTTTTCTTTAACTATGTATAAATATTTATCAACTTAAGCATGTTCCATACTCTAATTAATATTTAATAGTTACAGGTTCCACAAGATATAAAGATGGTGTTTTTAATTGAGAAAGATTTTGGCACTTTCAATGGTGAGCCCGTGAAGAAATTCACCTGGACGACGAAAAGTGGGTTTAGCGTTTCTGTAATATCTTACGGAGCTATCATACAAGCTGTTCAGGTAGATCTTTAATCACTGCTCGTTTTCTTTGCTTTTTGTAAATGTAGCTTCGATAAAATATCCACCATAGCGATATTAACCGCGATATTATTATATTGGAGGATATTCAAAATAAAGGCAGGTGAACTAGCAATCAAACACAATAGTTTGCTTTGTGAAATAATAAATATACAATAAAACACTAATAGCGAAAAACGCTTAACGTAGTAAACAAATATTTGAAAACTCACTGAACCAGTAATAAGCTAACACAGCGTTAAATGTTGCCATATCTCTATATCAAATTAATTCCCAATAATTATACAAGAACAATACAATACTAGAACACTTTACTGTGCACCACACACACATAATTACAAATATTGGTGATGATTTTAGAGGCGAGTGATTAAATAAAACTGTACAGAATACGGAGAATTTATTTGAGCAAGCGTTTACACAAGACAGTTGTCAGCCATACAGCACACGGAAGAGAAAAAGAAAATGTTGCCAGCCTAACATTTACAATTAGGATAAACTCAGCACTAAATAATGGTTGAGTTCTCAAATACCAACAATTGGTACAAATATTGGTCCTATCCTCGCTTTCTAGGTTCCAGACAAGTACGGCGTGACCAATGACGTAGTGCTAGGGTTTGACGATATAGATGGCTACGTGAACAGAAATACCCCATACTTGGGCGCCACTGTGGGCCGGTGCGCTAACCGTATCGGCGGGGCGAGTTTCCAGATAGATGGCGCCACGTACGAATTGGCTAAGAACGTCGGAAAGGATCACTTGCATGGCGGTATTGTTGGATTTGACAAGGCGAGTAGCTTCAAAATTATTCTCCTCAATCATAAATATTAATATGAATTAATAACGATAAATTCTATGCCGGTATGTTAACGGGTAAGATGGGTTTTGGACATGATTATATGATTAGGCGTGTAAATAAATAATAAACTTCACTTTATGTTATTGATTTCAAATAAAAATGATGGTGACCGAAACGGTTATAGGTGGCGCCACATTTTATCTAGTGGATTTCACTAACATGTTCGAAACGTAGGTTACAAAGATGTTTGTTTATGGTTTGCTTAAGGCAGAAATTTCTAACAATTATAGGTACATACATCGTGTATACATTACACACGTGGGTAGTTAATAACGAATACGTTTGTTTTCAGGCGAACTGGACAAGCGTTGTGAATGGCAACAAAGTAATATTCAGCTATCTATCCAAGGACGGCGAGGAAGGCTACCCGGGCGATCTGGTGACAAACGTTATTTACGAGGTGACGACCAACGATACCCTCTATGTGGAATTCATGGCGACAACCACGAAGAAAACCGTCGTCAACCTGACCAACCATTCGTACTTCAACTTGGCCGGCCACGAGTATGGCGCCGAGGAGCTATACAATCACGTCATTGCAATAAACGCCGATAAGTAAGATTTCTAAACGTTTCCCGTATTGCTTTGTGATAAGTTTCAATCGTTAAATATAGATGGCGCTACAGGTTTATTCACGCTTAACAATTTCTATCTTATTTACCATTTTAGGTATACAAATGTTAGATATTAAAAATGTTCTAATATTTCTAATCATAGTACTTGGATGAATTGTTGCTTATTCAAGGTTACGAGTATTATTTTAGTGGTGTGATTTTATCCGCGGATTAAGTTAAAATCACGGAATACTGCCACCACGTTATTTTGTATTTGTTTATATAATATAAAATCCAAAAACTAGGGGTTACAAAGGGCAAATCTAATGCCTAGTGACATTATCACTGGGTGAAGGTAAGTAAGAGGGGCAATTATCTGTTAAGGATTTGCCGAAGCTTGTGGCTTATTTCAGAATAACGGAAACAACATCAGATTCAATACCGACCGGTAGATTCCTGCCGGTGGGCGGCACGCCTTACGACCTGCGAACACCCAAACGGCTAGGCGACCTCATGCCTACCACCTTATATGATGACAATTATTGCGTTACTACACATGGGAATGAGGTAATTTTTCTTGTATATGTAAGTGATGGGAGAAATACAGTACCAGTATTAGAATGCCACAATGAAATGAAGAATGTAACCGATAACATTTCAAACAAGCACAACTAAAAAATGGTTTGTACAACAGCTTGGAATTCCCAATCGTGAACCCTAAACTATCATAATTATTCTTTTTATAAATTTAGTCTTCGTTTTTTTATAACCTCTATATTGTAAATATTAATTAATTGATTAGTATTTACCTTAATCGTATATAAATTATGTTAATTTTCTAACTTATTTTATTAAATGTTATTTTAATCATACTATTTTAGTGTAACCAATTACATTTTTTTTTAAATCTTCCGCAGGATATGAACTTTGTGTCTAGGGTGTACCATTCCCCGTCTGCCCGGTATCTGGAGGTGTACAGCGACCAGCCCGGAGTGCAGCTGTATACTGCCAACTTCCTCCCCGAGCCCGGGCAGCCCGCCCTCGTCGGGAAGGGCGGCTCGGGCTACAGACTGCACGGCGCCTTCTGCTTAGAAACGCAGAAGTTCCCAGACGCTATCCATCATCCCAAATTCCCCAGCGCTCTTCTATCGCCTGGAGAGATTTACAGACATCGCGTTTCGTATGCCTTCGGTGTGACCGAGGTTGCAAATACCGTGGTTAATGTTTAAATGATTAAATATTATTGGTATTGTTACTTTTCTATAATTATATTGCTTCATTTGTAAAGTTCTTTTTCTACCATGACCTTTCCTTAACCTTTTATACCTTTTGTTCCTTTTACACTGGTTACCTTTTATTTGCGTTGGCAGCTGTCAAATATATTATATACACGGCAGACTGAGCAAAACCGCGTATAATGATTGTTAAATATATTGTTTTCCATAAGATCGAAATAGTTCGATGTTTGCAATCTCAAAAGATACCGCTAAAATAAGAGCTATCGAAACATTGGTACGTCACTAACTGTATAATTATCAGCACAGATATTAAATATTCTGGTAACCGTGACCTGAGTTATCGGAATATTTTAATAACAATGTACTATATTAGAGTGACGGTAATACTTATACTCGTTAAAAGTTATATGCGACTCATTTGAAAGGCATAAGGGCATAACGTGATAGTTCGGGATAAACAGTGGGAAACCGCTTCATCAACAATTCAGAGAAAGACCGGAAACAAGATGGAATAGTAAAGATGTGTAAAGTGTCCAAGGAAATATCTGGGATGGAGCGAAGTGGTGGAAAGTAGGAAAGTTGATCTAAGGAGAGAGATTGGGATTCCATTGGACTTCAAAATCCTAGTTTTGGATTCAATAGCTATTCTATCCTACTGTTGACTTTTCAAGGCTGATCGTTATGGATTATTGATTTTGATTCATTATGATCAGAGGACGTTAGGTTATGCACAGTTGATAGTGATATTGGATCTCGTTAGGGATTGCTAAGCAGATGCCAGCGGATTTTAAGTAGGCTTTTTTAAAATCCTGGAGATGCCATATCAATCTTTATAGCGGACACCAGAACCCAAGAGACTCCCAATGAAAGAAAGTTTGGTTTTTCAAAGATTTTTATTTAAGACATGAGACTTGCTCCTATAAGCAATCTTCGAAGCCGTTCTCGCTCGGCGCCTGGCCGTTCTCCTTGCCCGTGTCCCCCCAGGCCACGTTCAGGTCCCGCTTCATGCAGTCGTCCAGCGGAGGGATCAATGACCGCGGGAGCAGGAACGTCGACAGATTAAACAGATCCAGAAACACTTTGTACCGGTCGCTAAAAAGAAAAGTACATTTGAGACGCATTCGAAATAGTCTGGAAATACTCCATTCTCTTACTTTCGAAATGCATATTAGACCTACCGTTGAGTGACGCTAGAAATATCTTGGATTCTCATTTTTATTGGCTAATGTGGAAAATTGCATCTTTTTAATTTGGTTTGAATAAACAGGTCGTGATATTGTACTAATCATTCTTTATTATTGTTAACAAAGGGCAGACCTTTTACTGTTCCATTGCTGGAGAAAGGTCTCCTTTAAAAATAAGACAGTTTACGATCACTACGATATTGGCCTATTTCACATACAGAATACGTTATGGAAGACTTAAGTTTTCCCTGATTTTTAAATGTACTGCATCCAGCTTTGCGAGGTCACAATTTCACACTGCCAGGAATTTGGAGACTAGAGTTTGGAGATGGAGACTAAAATAAACTAAAACTAAATTACCCAATCCAGACTATCCACTAAAACCAGATTACCCAATCCACCCTCAACATATTTATATTACTTCAGACAGTTTCAAAGTACCTTAACGTGGACCGAAGATATTGATATCCTGATGATCCGCCCGTACCCAGCTGTTGTGACCCGATCATGCGCTGCACCATTATAACGTGATTGTCTGTTATAGAGATGATGAAATCATTAAGGAGTCAAGTTGTTACATGGATTGGAAAATGAGCCACTATTTCCTTTTAATGGAAATTGAACTTAGAACCATTCATATCAGTAGCCAAATCCCAACCATATTCATGAGACAAGTCCATAAATATCTATTTCCTATATCTTAAATCCTTTGTCTTAATACAAAATCTTGTGTTGGATAGGTCTTTAAAACAAGACTAAATGTACAAATCGTTCAAAGTATAACTGTGGAATCTATGTTTTATTGAATGTATACGCTGCGATTACGCTTTGAGTGAGAACGTTAGGGGCAACGGAATGAGGGCAAGTCTAATTGTAACACAACGACCTAATTGCTTCGTGGTCTGTGCAATAATAACTCTTGTATTTGTACGAGATATTAGACGTCTTCGTTCTCATATTCAACGCTAATATGTTATTCCTTTATCGCTGCTGTCAGCCCTTTCTGTCCTGTTATCATCAACCCTATTCATATCTTCTTTATCGCCATTATCGTTAACCCTTTTCTTGTTATGATTGATTTCTACATCATTATTGTTATCGTCGGTCCCTTTTATACCAATACAAAGTTTCTAACAAAACCTACTTTGACACGATTCAAATAGAACACGAAATTGTTTGTTTACGTCCTCGTGTTATGGATCTGAATAAGTTTTTCAAAAAGGAACAACTGTTTTGGAGCCAAAATACCCTTCAACCTTCTTAAGGTAGACGTTCTCAAACTTATTTAATGTACTGCCCACTTTCGATCAATTTCTATTAATTTCTAGTGCCTCCTATATTACGTTAATTTAAATCTACTTACTATGCCCTGTGTCGGTGTTCATACCTTGAGAAGGGTTATCGCCCTATGAGAGATACTGGCTTAAGGATGGTCAATACTTACAGCGCCATTTGGTGATAAGGCTGTCCATATCCATGAGGATAGTGAGCAGCTGGTGGGGCTGCGAGAAGCGGGGCTCGTCGCGGTAGAACGTGATCATGATGGCTCCTTGAAGAGCCTTGTGGGATAATCTGGAGACATGATGATGTATTGGGATGACATGATGATGTATGAGAAAAGAAAAATAATATTCATTTTAATCCTGTCTATGAAGCTCGAAACGCACAAAGTCAGAGGGAAAGAGATACATGATATTTTGTTTTCAGCCCTTTCTTTCTACTGCCTAAAAAAAGAATATCAAACAAAGTGATTGAAATTAAAACTGAGTATTATCGCCAGTGGGGTATGTGTGCTTTAGGATTACGATCTGTAACTCTTGAAGACCATGGAGAATTTATAAATCAAATATTTTCTTTGCGTGCGGGGATAGAAGCTTAATTTGGTGCGAAGGACAAAATCACTCCGACTCTTAAGTAATTACCAAAATTCTATATGAACCTTTTAAGATTTGACTACCAAAGTTTGATTTAGATAACGATTAATACGCATTGAAACAGCTAATACCTTTATTAGGTGAAGAGGCACTTATAGAACAAAACATTGCATGGGAAGATTTTCTTTATCTCTTTCCTTAGTTTCTTTGGGATATATACTCACCTCCTCTCTCCTCGCGATCGCAGCGCGTCGTGGACGGCTGGGTCGAATATGGAGCGGTATATCTCGCGGCGGTTCTCTGCGTCTTGCAGTCGATGGCGACGGACCACTTCGTTCGGTTCACGCTGGAAGAGACATTGATTCTATTAAAAACTTTTGGAATTACCTACAGGCAGATATTATGTAATGACTCCACAAAAGAACCAATCAACTAAATTGCTCCTCTTGACTCCTCCACCAGACCGGACCTACCTTGAAACCTTTAAACACTTATTGCTTTCGGTATTTCAATTTCTGAGCGAGCAAAGCCACTGATAAAAGCTAGTGGATTTATAAGAGCTATTGGTTTTGTACGTACACAATCATGTCATTTCCGAATGATTTTTTTTATTTGGATCGTGATATTAATATAATAGGTAGTCATAACTTACTCATAGGTTATGAAGCAAACAATGATAGTAAGCGGAAATTGAGCATAAATTCAAGTTCAACTATCTCCTAATCAATACTATCTGGGTTATTCCCATTGACAAAATCTCAGATGGGCACAATAGCCATGTGAAGAATAAATTCACATTGTTTTAAACTTCAATAGACACTGAAATTATTAGCAGGATTAGTGTCTAAACCAACTTAGATTATACCACAAAAGCCTTACTTGGGCTTCCTCGATGTCTTCCTTAATCATCTTAGTGACGGTCGCCTGGAACTTGCCCCAGAAGTTGAACCCGTGGGCGTTCAGACCGGGCGTCCTTTCCAGCCACCGTTCGATCAGCGCCAGGAGTGCTGGCTCTTCCTCCGATCTGGGAGCATGTATCATTTAGGAGATTCCTCTAGATGATTGTGATATTTGGGATCTATGACCCCTACATATTCTTACTATATACCTGATTGTTAGGACATATATCGGAAAACAAAGGAGCTTAACTAAGTAGATCAGACTTACAGCTCAACTGATCTTAGGACGAGGGCTGCCGAGAAAGGAAGGCTAAGCAAGAATGCCGTAAGATAATTCTATTTAACAATTACATCGCTTGAATAAGTTTGTCATTTATTCATTTATTCTTATTCACTGCATACCATCATAACGTTCAAAGAGGTGCGAAAGCTGATGTTACTGAAGCCAAATTCAGTCGTAACTTTCAACTTCTACCTTCAAATATCAAGATGCTGCAAGACTTATCCTACTTTGTAAGACATAAAGCGAATGGTGAGACATAAGAGTTGACCGCTAAGAATTGCGTTAATCTGTTACTTTTGAGTAGTTTTGAGTTTTCTAGTGGATAGCAAACTAATTCTATTTCCATTCCACAAAAGACCAAGATATTAAACTAAAGGATCAGGATTTGTATCTTTCCTGGAAGTTAAATCATAAAATATGCTAATCTAAATAATATGCGAGTAATGTTTATTGATTTTAAATAATAAAATCTTTTGGATATTTACTTACTTACGTAACGATTCCATAGCTTCTGGATCGTCTCCGAATACGGTCTGATAGTTTTGATTGTACTTCACGCGTAACGCCTGTTTCAGCCCTAACTGAAAACATTTAAATGTAACTCTTTTTACGTTTCGCTGGTAATGGTTTGATACATTTTACAGTAGCGTCAAATGGTTTTGGAAATATATCGATAGTTGTTTGATCTTTATGATTAAGGCGGCAGGGTTAAAATATTAACGTATGGTTAGCAAGACAAGACAGGACAAGACAAGACAAAACAGGGCAGGACAGTTCAGGACAAAACAACTCAAAGACGTTTATTTGCAGAAATATAGGTAAGTAGTTGTAAAGATTTTACACAGTCATTACTTAAATCCATATTTTCCTTTTTACAACGTACAAAATAAAGAAAATGAGGATATAGATTACGGATATCTTCTATTTGGGATATTGATTGAAGAAGAACAATTTAGACCATACTTGGATGATTTAAACAATGTACAATTTTATCCATACCTTATTTTCGAGTAGCCGAAATTGTAAACTCTGGAAACCAGATGCGGGGCGAAGGTAGTTCCTGAAGTCCATAAAATCCAGCGGAGTCATGGTTTCCAAGATCATCACTTGGTCGACTAGTAACTGGAAAGAACAATCATGCAAAAATGTATAAAAGAATACTCAACACTATTCTTACTAATACGTGTTTAAGATGTTAATGATTGGTCATTGGTCGGGTGGAAATTGTTTCATGCATGCACCCGCTCCGTTACCGAAGACCCGCGGGCCGATGTGCGGCTCACAACCGCCGACTGCCCTCGTACCAAGACCTTGGGCGCCGGATGGGAAATCGGGTATCTATCGATAGTATCGATAATATCGATAGTATCGAACTATCGATAGTACTTCTATCGATAGAATATCGATATGCAATCGATAGTCCACTATCGATCGGTAACACTAGTAATGACAGAGATATGGCTCTCGGTACTTTCTGCCAACCCCGTTAGGGACATGGCGTGACGGTATAATAATAATACAAGTTAACAAAAATTTTTAGTCATAGTCCATTTTCTTTGTGTCTATATCAGAAGGTCAGGCAAAGTTATAATATGATTTTAGAAAGGACTTATGAAGGTATGCAGTATAGAAATACGATATTAATGCATTCCTTCGTTTGCGTTATGTGAGACGTAAATTGGCACAGTTTGCAATGCAGTACTAATTTCTGATATAGGTGCATGTTATTTGATATAACTGACTTTAGATAGTAGTTTAAGAATATAATATTGAACTGAACTAGTCAATGGAGTTAATACTTGAATTAATATCTTTTTGGACAGGCTCTTTAATCATCGACTCACTGATTGGTATTTGATCGGGTGTGGATTCGAACCCACGACCTCATATAAATATCTTTGACGAGCTCGAGTATTCTTCTAGGCTAGGGTTGTTATTTATGTACGTATGTATTTTGAGAAATTCCGATCCCGCAATTTTCATTGAATGTTTTGTTATGAATGTAGTTTAATCTCTAGAACTGCGCTCCTTTCTTTTATTTTTTCTATCTTTCTTCTCTTTCTTTCGTTCAGTAAGTCTAAATCTGCTTTAAACATTCTCGTGTGTCCTAACTTCGTTATATTAAAATAAAACATAAGCTATAATAATTGTGTAAATTTTAGTCACACTACTACATATGTATAATGTATGTACCGTCGCCACGGCGAGCGTCGCCACGCCAGCGTTCCGGTACCCGCGTCAATAGATGCTTCACATCGATAACGTGGAGGCGATATAAGTAACATTGTGCGTAAAAGCTAAGGCCTAAGAAAGTGACTGTCAATTGTTTTCCTATTTCATCATGACGCGCACGTGACCAGTTCGAGCCGGCTCAACGATAAGTCTTGAAACGTTGACAGGTCAAACGTCATGGACCAAGATATCGACTGCGCATGGGTCGGACTATGTAAGGAACGAACGGCGTATATGAACCAAAATTTAACGCGCATCCCTAATATTTTCCTATCAAATTCTAATACAAATTGTTTATATTGTTTATATTGTCTAAGGTAAAGTGCGCTGAATATCAATTATGTATAGATATCATGTGTTTTAATATACGAGTAAGATAATGTTTTATCTATTACTGTTACTCTTATGATGTAATTAATAATTAATGATTAACGACTAATCTGTATGTTTAAGCTATTATGGCTTAGAGGATTAAAAAGTTGTTTTAAAACTCCTTCGCTTATGAACATGCAAATATAAGTATTCATTTATACGAACCTTTGCTATCTATCAAATTATCGTGACAGTCGATTAAAGTAAATATAAATCAATTTAACAAGACACAAGTATATTAATTAAGCGACGTAGGTACTTGTTTATGCTAGGACGACATTCGAATATTAATGCTCGATTACTTAAACAGATAATGTAAACACAGTTTAATTCGGTGGCCTATTAAATATTATACGATTAAAATATACAACTTCGCCTTAAGGTTAAAAAAAAAGAATATAAAGATATCTTTATGCTATGGGTTTTGACAAACATAAGTAAACATTATATTTCCCGCCACTTTTTTCTTTTATTTTCGTTTTTTTTTTATATGTACTCGTATATAAATACACCTGTATAATTGGGAATTAATGTATTTGGGATTAAAATTTCATTTATCACGGTTTTACAAGCATCTTAGTGGGGTGTCCTACAAGCCTTTCTTACAATTCAATATTTAATATAAAAAGCAACAGGAAATCACACATCTATATATATAAAAGCGAAAGGTCACTCACTCACTCATCACGAAATCTCAGAAACTACAAGTGCTAGGAATTTCAAATTTTGCATG